>JAJIBD010007011.1:0-37122 GCA_021461705.1 Cryptotis parvus | reverse complement strand
TTTGAGCAATTTTGATAGAAATGAGACTTTTGTAAAGTATAGTAGTTCTCAGAGTAAATGAGATTCAAAGAGAGTTCTTTCAAAAGATCTTTTATGGAGTGGAGAGAGATTATGATGGCTAGGGCATTTATCTTGCTTGGGGCCAAACCAGATTCGATCCTTGGCATCTCTCAATCCCTGAATCAACCAGGAGTGATCCTTGATTGCAGAGCCAAGAGCAACCTTTGAGTGTCACTGGGTGTGACGCCAAAAAAAAAAATATTAAATAAGTATATTTCTTACTTCAGCCCTCCCTTCCTTTCAGTCATTGATGGTGCTGTAGCAATGAACAGCAGTCACACACACTGTGGTGTTTATCAGAAGTGCACAGCCAGAGTGTTTGCACAAACAGTTATGGTGCTCACCAAGAGTCACACCCTTTAACTGTGTTGCATATACACAAGTTGTGGTGGTGGCCAGCAGTTGTACTTCCTGACTGTATGACTCACACATATTTTTTTTTTGTTTTGCTTTTCGGGTCACACCCGCAATGCTCAGGGGTTACTCCTGGCTCTGCACTCAGGAATTACTTCCCAGCGGTGCTCGGGGACCATATGGGATGCCGGGTATCGAACCCGGGCCGGCATGGGCCGGCTGCGTGCAAGGCAAATGCCCTCCCCACTGGACTATCGCTCCGGCCCCAGACTCACACATATTTTAAAAAATTTTTAATTTTTTAATTTTTATTATTTTTATTTTTTTTATATTTTTTAAATTTTTTATTTTTAAAATTTTTTAACTTTATTAAAACACTGTGATTTACAAATTTCTTCACAGTACAGTTGTCACAAGCATTCATTGTTCTACACCAGTCCCACCACCAGTGTGCCCCTACTGCCAGCAAAGCCACTGCCACCCACCCACTCCACATTCCCACACCATCTCTCTCTAGCTGGCTGTAATCATATTGATCATGGCAACACATATATGAGAAAGGTTTTGATAAAGACCTGGTATTAAACTGGGTTGTTATGTTAAAATGGCACAGCCACGTGCTGCTGGAAGGAGCTCTATCAGTTGTTCCTCTGGTCAGTCTCCCGAAGAGTTACTCATAAATCCTGGTTCATGGTGGATGGTGAACACCGTCTAACTACTGGGTCACTGGAGGAGGGGGCTAAGGGAGGGACCTCAATCTCCACTCTAAGCCAGGCTGCCAAGCTCACAGTGACCAGCGTGTGTGCTGACCTCTCAAGCTGTAATGGAACTGACCAGGGAGGGGAACCAGATTTCCCCTCTCAGAGCTTCATGGTCAGTTTGACGCAGGAAGGAGCTGTAGCAGTTGTGCCTCTGGTCAGTCTCCCTGGAGAGTTACTCATAAATCCTGGTTCCTGGTGGGTGGTGAATGGCATCTGCCTCACACTGATTTTTTTAAGTCGCAATGCTTGCAGGGGCCACACTTTTGTGGTAGTGCTCAAACATAATTGACTACAGTATAGTTGGAAATTACTTAGGTTGCCGGGAATCACAGACAGCAGAGCTGACATATGCAAACAGCTAGGCTGCCAGAATTTCGTGACTTGATTAAATTGCTTTTAATTTAATTTATTTGGCATTGCTGAGATTCTTTTTGCTTTGTTTTTATTGCACACCTCATAAGCTGACACCTATTTTTGTTCCCTAAAATAAGGAGAGAGAAAAGAAATGGTATGAAACAGAAATAGTCATCACTCTTTCTGTTACTACTATAGACTATCTCTAAGTTCCGAACATTCTAACATCTTGGAATTCCACAACACCCCCCATTTCTGCTTCAGTGCATGGTTTGCATTGGGGG
The DNA here is from genome assembly GCA_021461705.1 of Cryptotis parvus. Taxonomy (NCBI): domain Eukaryota; kingdom Metazoa; phylum Chordata; class Mammalia; order Eulipotyphla; family Soricidae; genus Cryptotis; species Cryptotis parvus. The sequence continues at coordinate 35,309 of JAJIBD010007011.1, read as the reverse complement.
CCCCAGCCAGATTTGATCCTGAGCACTGCCGTGAGCAACCTGCAAGTACTGAGAAAGAAGTACCTCTTTATGTGGCTCAAGAACAAAAAACAAGCAAAGCATCCAAACACCCCATTTCTAAGTCCAGGCAAAAAAATTAGTAGAAGACAGGAAAATATATAAAGTCCTACTGTGGATTTATGGTTCGTTACTTAAGCCAGGTTTCAAATGACAGCACTATTTTAGCTTTTTCCTTTACTTGGCACTTGTAGAGATTTTTACACCCTGGCACAATGCACATAGTAAAAACTAGAATAGCTGAATGGTTACCTCACTTTAACACACTGAAAAGAGAGAGAGAAAATTGGCATAATTCCTTGAGCATACTTCATAGTCTCAGGCAGACCAGTTTTAAGGAAAAGTTTGTATGAGAATTAATAATAAGAATAGATGAGCTAATGACAGGGATTAAAGCCTGAATACTTAGAACTTGAGTCAGGCAGATAATACACAGCACAGAGCTACCCATGAGTTGCTGAGCCTCCAGTTAACAAAACTTACAGTCTATAATGCAACTGAGAACTTATCAATGCAGCATGCTTTTTCCACAGTAGGAAAGGTGACAACTCTCATGGATAAAAGGGAAGAACGAAATGGGAGCTATATGCTTTCGAATCAAGATTTCTGTTCCGACAGGTGTGTGTGTGTGTGTGTGTGTGTGTGTGTGTGTGTGATCCTTGCATCTCCGGGAGACACAATCAGTCCCAGGGAACAGCCGGAACTTCCATCAACGGGAGCCGAGGCAAACGGCCTTGGTTCCACCACGGACCCCTTGTGCCCGGCGCTTCCAGGAATGATTGCAACCTCCCCACAGGTGTGTGTGTGTGTGTTCCTTGTATCTCCATGGACCCAATCAGCCCCAGGGAACAGGTCAGAACACTATACCCACATCTCAAAACTCAAAACCGAGCGGACGGGCTTGCATGAGGTACCAGTGAACCTTTGTCCCTACAATCCTTGCCACCCAACCAAACTCTGCAAACAGACCAGACACCTACTAACTGTACTATCTAGTTACCCAAGAACTCACATTTGCAACCTACAATAGTCATAATGGTAAAGCAACGCAAAATTCCATCAAGCTCAGTGAGTGAAGTCACTAGTCCAGATGAGCCAAGCAATACCAATGAGTTGTATAACCTCTCTGGTAAGGAATTTCGGAAAGAATTGTTAAGGATGCATAAGGAACTCAAAGAAGCAATGAATGCAAAATCAATAAAATACAAGAGAACATGAGAGAAGAAATGAGGACAATGGAAATAGAAATGACAGATATTAAAAAATGAGGAAAATGAAATGAAAAACACAGTGGAAGGCCTCCATAGCAGAATAATAGCTACTGAAGGAAGAATTAGTGATCTCGAAGACGGAGTCCCAAAGATTCTCTGCATGTCCTCTGAATCAGAATACACAGAATTGCAGTCAATAAATACTGTCTGGCTTACCCTCATCAGACAATGGCAGTCTTGATATTCTCTGCTCTAAGACTGTCACAATATACCCAAGTCAAGATCCTTACATGCTAAAAACGGGGGAAAAAAGGACCTGCTCCCCAGGTAGTATGGGTTTAATTCAGGGGAGCGATTGGCTGAAATTTAAGGGAATTAAGGTGCATTTCGAACTTCTAAATCCTGAATCTCATGGAGAAATAATACTGTCAATCTCTATGCCAACTAAATGAACTTTTAAAAAAAGGGGAACCACTTGCTAGACTATTATTAATTTTTGAGGATTCGTCTAGTCAGTCCGAAAACCCCTAGAATTGGTGGCTTAAACAGTACCAACCCTTCTGCCAACTTCATTGTTGGTTATACAGCCACACAGAACCAAGCCCACCAGCCACCTACTAACTATCTAGTTGGGTACACTACCAGAATTTCGCAGGCCAAGTGGCCAATTATACCCATCGAAATTTATAAAAGGAAATTCAAAGGCATGTTGGATACAGGGGCAGACATATCCATAATCTCCACCAAGTATTGGCCCTCTAACTGGGCCCTAAAGAAAGTGTCCCATAGCCTGAGAGGGTTGGCAATATCTCCTCTTCTGTTCTCCAACAGAGTGCGAGATGGCTGCCGTATTGGCCCTGAAGGGAATGTAGGCATGGTCCAGCCTTATATAGTCCCTATGCCTTTAACTTTATGGGGTCAAGACATGCTGGAGCAGTGGGGGGCAGTAATTCACATACCTCGTCCAATTGCCCATCGGGCACCTGTTCCAGCTCTCCATAATAAGCCTAACACAGGGAGTAACCCTTTTTAATTGGGGCCGCTGTGGTTAAGCGCCCACCACCTATCTGTATTCAGTGGAAGTATGACAAACCTATATGGACACCACAGTGGCCCCTCAATATCAAAAAAGTTAGAGGTGCTAACAAATATAGTGGAAGAACAGCTGAATTTAGGACATATTGAAGAAACGTTTTCAGAATGGAATTCTCCTGTTTTTGTGATACAGAAAAAAAATCAGGCAAATGGCGTTTGCTGATTGACTTAAGGAATGTAAATTCTACTATGGTCCCCATGGGAGCCCTGCAACCTGGGCTCCCCTCTCCAGCAGCTATTCCTAAAGATTGGCCACTAATTATCATAGATTTAAAAGACTGTTTTTACAGCATACTTATCCACCCAGATGATCGGAAAAGGTTTGCATTTTCAGTCACTTCTATTAGTCATAAAGGCCCTTTACGTAGGTTTAAATGGACAGTATTGCCCCAAGGGATGACTAATTCACCTACGATGTGTCAACACTTTGTTGATGAGGTTTTGCGATCCATTCGTGCTAAATTTCCTGGCGCATACATCATCCACTACATGGATGATATCCTGCTAGCTTGTGATAATTCCAGAGATCTCCAGAATTTATATAATGATGTAATGACAGTTTTACCAGAGGCTCGTTTACAGTAGCTACGGAAAAAAACCAGATGCAGCCTCATATGAATATTTGGGCTATGCTCTTGAAGACACTACAGTGCGTCCTCAAAAAAATTTCCATTAGTCAAAAAAGGCTCAAACCCTTGAATGATTTTCAAAAACTGATGGGAGATATCAACTGGGTGCGCCCCTCCCTTTGGGATTCCTAACTGTGAGCTCAGTAACTTGTTCCAAACCCTTGAAGGTGATCCTGCTTTAAATAGCCCAAGACAACTAACTCCTAAAGCTCAGAAGGAATTAGACTTTTTCATGGATCGGCTTCAAAAATCTTACCTCTCCAGATTTAATCCCGGAGAAAAGGTATGGTTATTGGTCTTCAACACTCCCGAAGTCTCCAACTGCTGCTATAGCCCAATTATCTGGACTGTTAGAATGGGTAATTTACTTACATAACAAGCAGAATCGTACTGCTACACCTTACCTTGAGATGATAGCCAACCTTATAATTAAGAGAAGATCAAGAACCCAAGTATTATTTGGACATGATCCCCATGTAATTGTACTACCTGACCCTAAAAAGAAATTGAAGCTGTTTTACCACTCAGTGAAATCCTTCAGAAAGCTTTAGCAGATTTTTCAGGAGAAATATCTTATCATTACCCAGCTGGAAAAACCTGGGAATTTCTGAAAAGGACACCTTTTCAAATTTCCACCATTGTCCACTCCTCTCCCATTCCTGATGCTCCAGTGTATTACATTGATGGTTCCTCATCAGGAAGGGGTGGAATTACAGGTCCTTCATTGACCACTACTGTGCATACAAATTATAAATCCGCCCAACAAGTGGAACTCACCACCCTGATACATTTACTATCCCATATATCTGGCCCATGTAATGTGGTGAGTGATTCTGCATATGTAGTTGGTTTATTTCCTGGAATTGTCACTGCTTCTTTAAATGCCCTAATCCTATAATTCAGGAGCTACTACATAAACTACAAGATCTCCTCCGAAAAAGAACATTCCCTATATACATCTCCCACATCCGTTCTCACAGCCGACTCCCTGGGCCGATGGTTTGAGAAAATGAAGCAGCAGATCTCTTGGCAGCACCAGTATTTAAATCAGCTTAGAAAGAGCACCAGACTCTACATACAACTGCACACCGCCTTCATGTACACCATAACATCCCATGGAGACAAGCTAGACAAATTGTCCCGAAACTGTCCTGTCTGTGCTCCTTTACATTGTACATCTCATGTGGCAGGAGCAAATCCTCGAGGTTTATAGACAAACCAATTGTGGCAAATGGATGTAACTCATACTAATTTATTTCCCAACAAACCTTTCCTTCATGTGGTCATTGATACATATTCTTGGTTCATATGGGCTGATCCCATGATGTCTGAAAGAGCTAAATCTGTTTGTTCATTTTTACTCCAGTGCCTCTCTGTCATGGGTATACATAAAGACAGATAACGGTCCTGCTTACACCAGCAAAACTTTCAAATCCTTTTGTGAGGAATGGCAGATCAAACATATTACAGGAATTCCATATAATCCACAAGGACAAGGAATTGTTGAACGTGCTCACAGAACGCTTAAAACTCAGTTATTAAAGCAACAAAAAACAAGTATGCCTCCAATGGATTCTTTATCTTTACATTATTCACCTTAAATTTCTTAAATATACCTCAAGGAGATCCCTATACCGTGGCTGAACGTCACTTTCAAGAAGATATGCAAACTTAAAAAACAGTCAATTCACCCATCTGGGTGAAAATTGCTGATAAGTGGATTGCAGTTCACCTCCTCATTCGGGAAGAGGTTATGCTTTCATTTCTACAGATGATAACCCTGCCAAGAAACTTTGGGTTCCTCTGAGACTTGTTAAGACTAGAATTCTCCAAGAATTAGAAAATAACTAATTCTTTCCATATAAAGTCTTAAATTTTAAATTGCAAGTTGCTGTTTAAACCTCCTGGATTGGTTCATAATAATAATGATCTTGTTTTGCAGTCTGTTGATCATGGTTCATATCTAATATCTTGCCTTACAGCCTAAATGCTTTCTTTCTTATGAAAAAAAGGGTGGAAAAATGGGTGGACTCGAGCATAGTGCTCAATGTCAAAATGTTTCAAGGATTAATGTTAGCGTTTCCTTTTTTAATGTTTTTGCTCACAGGTATTTGCATAAAAAGAACTTGGATGCTGCAGATTCCTTCTATGATGCTAGAGGCTTTGGACTCTGATCACACTGCTCATTACAAAAGTTTGCAAAATCAATGAAAAATTGTTTTTCTAATGATTCGTTCACAGGATAAGATATTGGAATGCAGTAAACTTATGCTACAGTGCTCAATACTCCGAGACTCCTAAAACAATGCTCACTAAAAATTTAATAATTTGCAAAAATAATTTTCCAAATGCTCCATTCACAGGAAAAGACACTTCCTCACCATCATTTGCTGGCTTTATATTCATGAAGCACTTGATTTGTTACCATTTATCACCCTAGATGGGTCATATATACAGCTGTAATATATTGATGGATCAAATGTGTGTGTGTTGGCCACCATTATGTTTGTGATTAATGTGTCTATGTTATATCTCAACTACTACCTTCTCAATTTCTGACCACTACAAACCTCTATTAAATTCATCAGCTCCACTGCTGATCCACTAGACTCATCAATTTTGAAATCATCAATTCTCATACTTATTTCCCTGCTCCACCCGTGTTGGAGCTTCTTTATGTTCTTCTCTCCATCCCAGACTTGGATCCCTACCAACCCTTAAAATCTCTATTTGTTATTAATCTCGAAAAAATGTTTTTTGTCTCGCCTGAAATTAAGCTACAGGTACAGTTACCGGTGCCAGTGTTCCCTTGCTGAAGAAGCCCTGCAAGACGCCTACACCAATGTTCCAGACACCTGTTCCAGTGCTCAAGACTCCTGTTCCAGAATTCGAGATATTTGTTCCGGTGTTCCTGAGACCCAATCCAGTGTTCTTGACAATTCAACGAGTTCCTGACCGCTGCTCTCCAGAGACTTATACTCATATGATCACCGCTATTGCTGTTCCAGAAGTAGCCCCACAAACATTGTTCCATACACCCGACTTTACATAAAATATATCAAATTGACTCTCACAAATTATGGACAGTGCAAACTATAGTCCGTTATAATCAGACAGCTAGAAACACTTTGTCATGAACCTTGCTTTGGGTCCAAAAACAAGTTAGTATCCTAAAGTAACATGTATAATCATTTTGTAATTGATTTCAAAATGATTATCTTAATTTTCTTATCTTAATTTTCTATATGTTACTAAATATTTTGCATTTTCAATTTTTATAACAAACTACTCAGGGGAGTTGTTGCAGGACTCCTCTAAGAGCCCCTGCATCTGCTCTGGATTGCCTCCTGCAGGTCACTTCGTAGATAAGAGGGTAGTCTAAATGAGGCAGTTTATCTGACCATGTATTCTGTACTAGCTGGTATAAATATTCTCTCATGCAACCATAATCATCGTGGGACTAGCTAGATCTTGACAGCATATTTGCCTGGCCACGTTGGATCTCTAAGTAATTAGACCAGAGAGAAATGCTGTTTGCCTCCAAGCAAGCAACCAAGCATGGCTCCCTGATAACTCAAAGGCAACTAAAATACAAAACTACCGTGAAGTAGAGCGAGACTTGTGAAGGCTTGGAGAAATATTTAACAGGCATTAGTATTAGTCTTTTGTACAGAGACATGCCATCTCAGAAACCCCCTTCTCTACCCTATAAGAGCATTTCCAGGTAGATCTTGGCTCAAAACATTAGCATATAATAGAGCCTAGGTGAGGTGCTTGGAGAAATTGCCTAAGGGCATTTAACCCTTCCTGCTTCCCATAATAGTGGGGAGGTCTGCCTGCTTCCTCTCTCTCTCTCTCTCGCTCTCTCTTCTTGGGCTCTCTTTTTGAGCTCTCTTTTTGTGAGCTTGCACCCTTCTCAGGAGTCTTGTCTTTTTCTCTTTTTTTACAGGGCCTTAACACATGGTGGTCGCCATCTTGGCCTACACTGTCTGGGGTTCTAGCTGAGAATCCTAAGCACAGGGTTTCTCCTATTGCTGACTTGTATGCCTGAACCTGTGATAAGTAAAGCCTTTTAAAACTGCATCGGATTACTGAGTCTTCATCCATTCCCCCGCAGGCCCGGAGGTAGAAGGGAACTACGCTTCCCGGCACTGTCGGGGACCCTGGCGGCGTGCGCCGACAACTACACAACACCAGAAGATAGAAAAAAAGACTCACAATTACAAAACAGACAGCAAGAGATAATCGGGATGAAGATAGAAGAAATAACATACAGATCATTGGGGTCCCAGAAGGACAAGAAGAAAACCCAGATGAAGAAGAAGCTGTCAAGCCATAATTGCTGAGAAGTTCCCAGAACGAAAGAACGCTTGCCTCAAGATCCAGGAGGCCCGTAGAATACCAGCTAAAAGGAACCCCAATAAGAATACTCCAAGACACATCTTAATTAGAATGACAAAAAATATAAATCGAGATAGAATACTGAAAGCAGCAAGATCAACGAAGGAAAATCACATACACAGGAAAATCCCTAAGATTTATAGCAGACTTCTCTGATGAAACACTCCGAGCCTGAAAACAATGGTGGGATATTGTGAAAAGGCTCAATGAACTGCAGGCCTCACCAAGAATTCTTTACCCGGCCAGATTCACATTCAGATATGAAGGAAAGATACACAACTTCATGGATAAGCAACAACTCTGGAACTTCATGGACTCAAAACCATCTTTAAAAGGACTGAAGGGTCTACTGTAATATGACCAAACCCAAAAGCACAACAAGCACAAACAGAAAGAGAGCACAAAATCCGAAGACAATAATCTCTCTCAATGTCAACGGTCTAAATGCACCAATTAAGAGACACAGAGTGACAAAATGGATAAAAAAATTGAACCCAACAATCTGCTGTCTACAAGAAACACATCTGAATAATCAGAACAAACAGAGACTCAAAAGTCAAAGGATGGAAGACCATTCTCGACGAAAATAACTCCTCCAAAAAAGGTTGGTGTGGCCCTACTAGTATCAGATAATATAGACTTCAGGCTGAAAGGTTAGAAGGGACAACGAAAGCCATTTCTTACTAATTAAGGCAGGAAGAAGGAAGAAATTACACTATTAAACATATATGCACTCAACGAGGGGCCAGCAAAATACATAAAACAACTGCTAAGAGACCTTAAAGAAGACATTAACAGTAGCACAATAATAGTTGGAGACTCAACACTGCTCTATCAACTATGGATAGATCAAAAAGACTGAAACTCACCAAGGAATTATTGGCCCTGAAGGAAGAAATGGAAGAAAGGAGAGCTAGTAGATATATACAGGGCTTTTCATGCCAAAAAAGCTTAATACACATTTTCCTCTAGTGCACATGGAACATTCTCCAAGATAGACCACATGCTGAGCCACAAAGCATACCTCAATAAAATAAAAAGATAGAAATTGTGTCAGCTATCTTTTCAGACCATGATACACTGAAAATGGAAGTTAACCGTACACAGAAACAGGGAGTCAAACCAAACACCTGGAAACTGAACAGCTCACTCCCGAAAAATCAATGTGTCATAGAAGAAATCAAACAGGAAATCCAAAGATTTCTGGAAACAAATGAAAATGAAGACACCAACTCTAAGAACTTGTGGGACACGGCAAAAGCCATGTTAAGAGGGAAGTTCATAGCTCTGCAAGCATTCATCAATAAACAAGAAAGGGCCTACAAAAATAACCTGTCAACAGAGCTGAAGACATTAGAAAGAGACCAACAAAAGGAGCCCAACCCAGGCAAAAAAAAGGAAATAATAAAACTTAGAGAAGAAATCAATGAGTTGGGAACCAAAAAAACAATCCAAAAGATTAATGAAACCAAGAGCTTGTTCTTTGAAAAAATAAATAAGATTGACCAACCATTGGCAAGACTTATAAGGACAGGGAAAGAGAGAACCCAAATAAACAGAATCAGAAATAAAAATGGTGACATCACAACAGAAACCACAGAAATCCAAAAGATCATCAGAGATTACTTTGAGAGCCTGTACGCCTTGAAACACGAGAATCTAGAAGAAATGGATAAATTCCTGAAGTCCTATAACCTCCTACGGCTGAAACAAGAAGACCTGCAATACCTGAATAAGCCTACCACCATCAAGAAAATTGAAACAGTAGTTAAAAGTCTGCCCACACTGGTACAGCTATATAAGAAAAAAACAGCCAACCCCATTAGAAAATGGGGAGAAGAGATGAACAGAAACTTTGACAAGGAAGAAATCCGAATGGCCAAAAGGCATATGAAAAAATGCTCATCATCACTAATCATCAGAGATATGCAAATCAAAACCACAATGAGATATCACTTCACACCACAGAGAATGGCCCATATCCAAAAGGGTAAAAGCAACAAGTGCTGGCGTGGATGTGGGGAAAAGGGGACTCTCATACACTGTTTGTGGGAATGTCGAGCTTGTACAACCTTTCTGGAAAACAATATGTACATTCCTCCAAAGACTAGAAATTGAGCTCCCTTTGACCCAGCCATACCACTCCTGGGAATATACCCTGGAAAGCCAAAAACACAGAGCGGAAACACAATCCGCACTTTTATTTTCATAGCAGCACTATTCACAATAGCCAGAACCTGGAAACAACCAGTATGCCGGAAAATTGATGACTGGATAAAGAAATTGTGGTACATCTACACAATAAAATAGTATGCAGCTGTCAGAAAAAATGAAGTTATGGAAATTTTCCTATAAATGGATGGACATGGAAAGAATCATGTTGAGTGAAATTAGTCAGAAGGAAAGAGAGAGACATAGAATGACTGCATTTATTTGCATGACAAATATACCAGGTGATCTTACCAAAAGTGGAAATTACCACAAGCGCGTGGGAGTCAGAGGTTAGGTTAGATAGAGAAGGGAACATGTGTGAATAAATGTCTAAAGGTCTGATACCAACATAGAACTGAGCATTAAATACAGGCAAAAAATGCAAATGATGGCTTCTAAGTGTACGTAGTGCAACCCACAATGTGTGGGAGAAGGAGGAGAGAGAGAGAGGGAGAGAGAGATAAAGAACCTGCCATTTAGGCAGGATGTGGGAGGGGGAGGGAATTGGGGACATGGGTGGTGGTTGAGGGGCACTGGTGGAGGGTGGGGTGCTGGAACACTGTGCGACTGAAACCCCCAAGCGTGAACAACGTTGTAATTGTATATCTCACGGTGATATAATAAAATGTTAAAAAAATAAAAGTCTGCCCAAACACAAAAGCCCAGGTCCAGACGGGTTCACTAGTGAACTCCACCAAACCTTTAAGGAGGACCTACTGTCAGTCCTTTTCAAGCTCTTCCAGGAAATAGAAGAAACAGAAACACTCCTAAACAGCTTCTATGAGGCACATATCACCCTGATACCCAAAGCAGGGAAAGACAACACAAAGAAAGAAAACTACAGACCAATATCCCTGATGAACCTGTGTCTAACACCATTCACAAAAATCAGATCAAAATGGATTAAAGATCTCAATATCAGACCTGAATCCATAAAGTACATTGAAGAAAATATGGGAAAAACCCTCCATGACATTGAGGGTAAAGGAATCTTCAAAGGCGAAACATCACTAACAAAGCAACTAGAAGAAAAGATAAACATATGGGACTACATGAAACTAAAAAGCTTCTGCACCTCAAAAGAAACAATGACTAAGATACAAAAGATAGTCCACAGAATGGGAAAGAATATTCATCCAATACCCATCTGATAAGGGGTTAATATCCAGGATATATCAGGCACTGGTAGAACTTTACAAGAAGAAAACAAACAACCCCATCAAAAAATGGGGAGAAGAAATGAACAGAAACTTCAACAAGGAAGAAATTCGAATGGCCAAAAAACATATGAAAAAATGCTCATCATCACTAATTATCAGAGAGATGCAAATCAAAACAACAATGAGATATCATATCACACCACAGAGACTGGCACATATTCAAAAGAGCAAGAACAACAAGTGCTGGAGTGAATGTGGGGAAAAGGGGACACTCATCCATTGTTGGTGGGAATGCCGGCTGGTACAGCCTTTCTGGAAAACAATATGGACATTCCTCCAAAGACTAGAAATTGAACTCCCATTTCACACAGCCATACCACTCCTGGGAATCTACTCTGGGAAACCAAAAATATGCAGCGGAAACACCATCCCTACTTTTATGTTCATAGCAGCATTATTCACAATAGCCAGAATCTGGAAACAACCAGAGTGCCCGAAAATCGATGACTGGATAAAAAAGCTTTGGTACATCTACACAATGGAATACTATGCAGCTGTTAGGAAAAATGAAGTTATAAAATTTGCCTATAAATGGATGGACAGGGAGAAGATTATGTTGAGTGAAATTAGCCAGAAGGAGAGAGAAGATACAGAATGACTGCATTTATTTGCATAACATAAATATATATGTACATATTAAGATACCAATATCAAAGGTCAAGTGAAACATATCAGGAGGTCTTGTCAAAGGTGGAAATTATCACAAATGTTTGGGAGTCAGAGGTTAGGTAAGACAGAAAATGGAACAGTGCTCTAACAATTGTCGAAAGTACTAATACCAACCTAGAACTGAGCATTAAATAGAGGCAAAAAAGATACACATGACAACCCTTTAATGTATGTTCTGTAATCCATAGTCTGAAAGGGAAGGAAAAGAGAAAGAGAGAGCAAGGGAAAGAATTAAAGAACCTGCCATGGAGGTGCGCTGGGGAAGGGAGAGGGAACCGGGGATGTTGGTGGTGGGAGATGGGCACTGGTGGAGGGATGGGTGCTGGAACACTGTATGACCAAAACCCAAATATGAACTTTTTAATTGTATATCTTTGTAATTTTATGTCTCACGGTGGTATAATAAGATACTTAAAAAAAATAAAACAACAAGAACAACAAATTAAAGATTTCTGTTCCTCCTGGGAACTGCTCTTGACCAGATCAGACTCATGTCATTCAGGCCTCGCTGTGGAATGAGTCTGCATATTCCAGTTTAAAGTAGGATTTGCTGGCCAGAGTGATAGTACAGTGGGTAGTGTGCTTGCTTTGTACAAGGCCTACCCAGGTTCAATCCCAAGATTCCCATATAATGCCCTGAACCTAACCAAGAGTAACTCCTGATTTCAGAGCCAGGGGTAACCCTTGAGCATTTCCAGGTGTGATTCAAAAACCAGTAAAGTAAAATAAATTTATGAGTGAACGAGTGAATGAATGAATGAGTGAATGAATGAATGAATGAAGCAGCTGAGAGGAAAAAACGATGGCTGAAGCTCCATGAATTCCATAACACTTTCACATTTTGCTACTTAAAGTTTTAAGCATCTGCAAAAACAGAGCTGTTAATAAGTATGAGTACATATAACACACATATATGCGTATATATGTACATATATCTGTGATTTTGTCTGTAGTACATACTTGCATTACATTTTTATTTGTTCTGAAAGGCTGTTTAATTTACTTTTAAATGCCTGAGTTCCAAGTCCTGTAGGCATATGGACTAGAAATAAAATGTCCCATCTATTATCTGATTCCTTCCTGCCATCCTGTTCCATCTTGCTTTAAGTAGCTCTAGTTCCATCTTGCTCTTGTTCCATCTTGCTTTAAGTTCCCCACTGTCAAACTTGCACTATCTCATCCATATTCATGATTCACAAACTCTGTTTTAGAAAACCATCTCATGAGCACATGGACCAGAATTATGAGTCTGATATCAAGTTTTAATTTCATAAAAAGACAACATAACTTTTTTGAAAATATTTTTTGTTACATGTTTAAGGATCAGCTTATTATAATTGTGAGTTTCAAAGACAAAGAAGAAAATCTCTTCTGACATTAAGGGCATTAAAAAACAGCAAACATTTGAATGTCAGGAAGTAGTATACCTTCAGTTAAAGATATGGTCTCATCAAAATATTTCCCATTATAAAAAGGGAAATGATTCTAAGGTGAGGGGCCTCTGGAGTTCTAGAGGCCCCATTCACTCTTAATGGAACAAATATCTCTGAATGCAGCAGTTATGTGTACCTAGGCCGAGAAGTCAACATGATGAATGACCTAAAACCTGAGCTGCGCAGGAGGAAAAGAGCGGCATGGAATGCCTTCAAAAACATCGAAGAAATAGCTAAAAGGACAAAGAACCTCCAGCTCTGGGCACATCTCTTTGACTCCACCATTCTCCCTGCATTAACATACGCCTCAGAGACCTGGGCCCTATGAAAGCAGGATGAGAATGCTATTCGGGTTTCCCAAAAAGGAATCAAAAGAGCTATGCTTGGAATATCACGCCTCACTCAAGTGAGAAGGAATTCGGAGTTCCGACCTCAAGATTCAGAGTCAGGGACACTGTCTTGTTTGCCAAGGCATCAACAATCAGATGGGCTGGACCACGTAATACGATTTGGAGATGACCGCTGGACTAGAGCTGTTACCGACTGGATCCCACTAGAAGTCAAATGATCACATGGCCACCCACCTACAAGATGGTCAGACTTCTTCATCAAGAACCTGAAGGAACGGTTTGAGGCTCTTCACATTCCTGAGGCAACCAGATGCCATTGGTCTACACTGGCACGTGATAGGGTGAAGCAGGAATGTCCCGTCCTGGTCGGAGGCACAGAACTGAGACTCCAGGCACAAGGCGTATTTCCATTAATATTTTTAATAATCACTAGCCAGAGGGGCAGCAGCTCTCATCTTGGTGGCTAACTGGCCGCAGCTGACTGACTTGAGCTGACTGACCTGAGCTGACTGATCAGAGCTGACTGAGCAGAGCTGACTGACCCTCAAACAAAGACCACAACTTCCTTATATGCCAACACAACAAAGGGCAGTAAAACTTAGAGTTAAGTTTACATAATTGACACTGCAAGGACACTTTACATATTTTTCATAGGATTTATGGTGATAGGGAGGGAGACACTCCAGGAGCCAGAAGCCTGCAGGTGGTGCTATCTCAGTGAGGTGAGAGATAAGCAAAGAATGCAACAGTTTGTTAGCTTAGCCTTCCTAAATTGCTCCAGAAGATGAGGATATGTTCATAAGACTCCATCTAGGGCTAATTAGAGCCAACAAGGGAATGTGCAGAGAAATGACCTAGGATAGCCTTGTCTGTGTAGCTGCAGCTTGATTAACAGTCTCACTAGGGAATTCTACATACTAACTCTATTGGGAGACAGTCTGCCAGAAGACCCCATGTATCTGTTAACAGGCAGTATCCATCAGACCTTCCTTTGCATATCCTTAGACCTACTTACTGCTACAATAGGGTCAAATGGAAATGTTACTGGCGCCAGCTTGAGCAAATTGATGAATAACGGGATGTCAAGTGAATAAGTGATTCTAAGGTAGTGAGGAAACAATGACTCTAAGGTAGTGAAGAAAAAACTGCTTATGAATATTTTCATTAATTTTTTTGTTTAATTTATTTAAACATCATTTGTTTAATTTATTTAAGCGATTTGGAGACAACCACTGGACTAGAGCCGTTACTGACTGGATCCCACGGGATGTCAAAAGATCACGTGGCCGCCCACCTACAAGATGGTCAGACTTCCTTGTTAAGACCCTGAAGGAACGGTTTGAGGCTCTTCATATTCCTGAATCAACCAGATGCCATTGGGCTACATTGGCACGTGATAGGGTCCAATGGAAATGTTACTGGCGCCTGCTCGAGCAAATCGATGAATAACGGGATTCAAGTGATCAAGTGATCAAACATCATAATTTAAAAGCTGTGCACACTGTTGACTCAAGGGGTGCGGGAGGTGCTGCAGGCCCATGCCAGTGGGCCCGGAAGCCGGATCCCGGGAGGGCAAAGTGCCAGCACCTCAGGCAGGGCTGACAGCCTCGTGCCATCAGCTGCACCCGGAGGAGCCATGGCCCAGGCCTTCATGGAGGACTGGGGCCTGGTGCAGAAGCTGGGAGAAGGAGCTTATGGCAAAGTTCAGCTTGCTGTGAATAGAAGAACCAAGGAAGCCATTACAGTGAAGATCGTAGACATGAAGCATGCTGTAGACTTTTTGGATAATATTAAGAAAGAGATCTGCATCAATAAAATGTTAAATCACGAGAATGTGGTGAAGATCTATGGTCACTGGAGAGAAGGCAGCATCCAGTATCTTTTTCTGGAGTACTGCAGTGGTGGAGAGCTCTTTGATAGAATAGAACCAGATATAGGGATGCCGAACAAGATACTCAGAGGTGCTTCCATCAGCTCATGGCAGGGATTGTTTATCTTCATGGTATCAAAATAATTTATAGGGATATTAAGCCTGAAAATCTGCTGTTGGACAAGAGGGATAGCCTCAAAATCTCTGACTTTGGCTTGGCTACAATATTTCGGTAAAGACTCATAGACATGGGGCAGAGCTGCTACTGGCTCTCCCTGTGCCCAGCCGCTCATGAGGCGCCCTGGAGGGATGGCAGGTTCTAGCCCTGGCCCGCCACCCCAGCAGAGCCTCACAACAAGCCAGATGACCCCTCACTCCATGAGGACCTCCATTTTCCACATCCGGACTTCCCCCTCGTCAGAACTCCACCCAGCAGACCAGCCTATCACAGCCCGGCTCGTGTGGCTGTTTCATCAATAAATGCTGGATTTTTAGATGACTAGAAGAGTATGCTACCCGCACAGCAGAGCCTGGCAAGCTACCTGTGTCGTATTTGATATGCCAAATACCAGTAACAAGTATAGACCTCATTCCCATGACCTGATGGAATGGTTTGAGACTATGTTCCTGGAGCAAGCAGGTGCCCTTGGGCTCTACTTGCATGAGACAGGTCATATGGAGATGTTACTGGTGCCCGCTCAAGCAAATCGATGATGAACAGGAAGACAGTGACAGTGATACAGTGATACAGTATTTCGGTATAACTGGGAACGTTTATTGAACAAAACGTGAGGAACATTACCTTATGTTGCTCCGGAACTCCTGAAGAGGAGAGAATTTCACGCAGAATCGGTTGATGTTTGGTCCTGTGGAATCGTACTAACAGCTGTGTTGGCTGGAGAACTGCCATGGGACCAGCCCAGTGACAGTTGTCAGGAATATTTTGACTGGAAAGAAAGAAAAACATACATCAACCCTTGGGGAAAAATTGATTCTGCTCCTCTAGCTCTGCTGCATAAAATCCTAGTCGAAAATCCATCAGTAAGGATTACCATCCCTGACATCAAAAAAGACCGGATGTACAACAAGCCGCTTAAGAAAGGGGTAAAGAGGCCCCGAGTCACTTTGGGTAGCATATCAGAGTCTCCCGGTGGGCTCTCCAAGCATTTTGAATCCAATTTGGACTTCACTCCAGTAAATAATTCTCCCAGTGAAGAAAATGTGAAGTACTCCAGTTCCCAGCCAGAAAGCCGGACAGGTCTTTCCTTGTAGCACACCAGCCCTGCCTACATTGATAAACTGGTACAAGGAATCAGTTTCTCCCAGCCTACTTGCCCTGACCATATGCTTCTGAACAGCCAGTTTCTTGGTACCCCAGGATCTTCACAGAACCCATGGCAGCACTTGGTGAAAAGAATGTCTCGATTCTTTACCAGGTTGGACACATCTTACCAGTGCCTGAAAAAAGACTTGTGAGAAACTGGGTTACCAGTGGAAGAAGAGTTGTATGAATCAGGTTATTGTATCAACAATGGACAGGAGAAACAATAAGCGGATTTTCAAAATAAATTTGGTAGAAATGGATAAGAAGATCTTGGTTGATTTCCGGCTCTCTAAGGGTGATGGATTGGAATTCAAGAGACATTTCCTGAAGATTAAAGGAAGGTTGAGCGATGTGGTCAGCAGCCAGAAGGTTTGGTTTCCTGCCACGTGATGGACCCCCTGGCTCTGGGATCGCCTGGTGATGCAGTGCTGCTCTGTTGGCATTACTCTTCCTGAAGAAGATTCTCGGGGAGGAGGGGGGGGTCCCTGAAGAGTCCCATTCCCTTGTTAACCAAACACATTCCCATCTTTCTGCGTGTTCTGCATACAGGTATACCCATGTCTTCATTCTAATAGAACTTTGGGGAAGGAATGAGTACAATTCATTAGACAACTCTTCAGTGTCTAGGCTTGAGATCCACCAGACCGAATCCAAGCTGTAAAGGACCATGAACTCAATAGCTATTATACCAATATAAAGGAAGATGATAGCCTTGTCCCATTTTAACTGACCTATTGGTGTCATCCAAATCTGGGAAGGTGGGGCCAGAGCCATAGCACAGCGGGTAGGGCATTTGCCTTGCATGCAGCCAACCTGGGTTTGATCCCCAGCATCCCATATGGTTCCCAGGAGTAATTCCAGAGCATTGCCGGGTGTCACCCAAAAAGTAAAAAACAAACAAACCCGAGAAGGCGGAGTGCAAGGCAAATTCCCAACTTACTACACTATTAGTCTTGCCCCACAGACTTAAAAGCCTCTGATTTATTCTTCAGTGATTTTCACCTGCATGGCAGAGCCTGGCAAGCTACCCGTGTCGTATTTGATATGCCAAAAACCAGCAACAATTATAGACCTCATTCCCATGACCTGAAGGAATGGTTTGAGAGTCTTCATGTTCCTGTAGTGAGCAATTGCCCTTGGGCTACACTAGCTTGTGACAGGACATATGGAGATGTTATTGGTGCCCACTTGAGCAAATTGATAAACAACGGGAAGACAAGTGATACAAGTGATTGGTGTCATCAAAAAAGCGTATCATTTTTCCTGATTGTGCAGATGAAATTGTAAAGACAATCCTATGACTTTGGGATGATAGGTTTGTTAGTCTCTGATGTGAAGCCAACTTCAAAAACATTGCCTTGGAATTTATACTGACAACTTCAGAAGCGCAGTGAGCAGGTACTTAAACACTGTTTTTGAATGACAACTATTAAACTTGCAAGTAGATGTGTTTTTTCCAGTGTAATTAATATACAAAACGCTGCTTGGTCTTTGAGTAGGAGTTGAGCATGCGAGAAGTAGTGTTTAACTACTTTTTTTTCTTAAAATACTGTGGCACACTTATGATATTTTTCTATATTCTTTCACAGTCATGTTTTAATTCTTTATTGAAGAAATGAATTCTGTTTTGGAAATAAAAAACAATAAAAGCTGTGCACAGTACAGTTGTTTCAGTATTCAACATTCCAACACCAGTATCACTACCAATGTGCCCTTACGACCACCAAAGTCCTTAGTTGCCCACCCACCACCCCCCATACCTTCTCCCTTATCAGGCTTTATATTAATGTGTATATAAATATATTTATATTTATATTATTGTGCTTTGTATTGCTTATTATACCATAACAATGTTGTTAAAGTCATGACCTTTTTACTGAACTATTATGTATAAACTGATCTATTTCTGTTGTTGCTTTCACTTATTGAACTTAGTGGGTTTCTATTCAATTTTTTAACAATAGTCATTTTTTCCTATCCAGTTGTTATATATATACATTCAATATTCAACGCCAATCATACAACCATTGCAACTTCACACTAACATAATTTCCAATTTTCTCAACCATCTCTTAAGTCTTACCCTAAATCAGATCCTCAGTATTTTGTTTTATATTTCTTATTATTGATAATTTGCTGAATATTATCAAGAAATATTTTCTTAGATATGTTAATCTCACCATGGAACCATTAAGGTCTTGTACAAGAAATTAATAATATGTTGTTACAGGATAGGTAGTGTGTGTTTATATTTTGTTATTGGTTGCATACTAATTTACATGCCATTAAGTGTGGTGTAGTACTTGATTTATCAATATTGTAGAGTTTGAGATGTTGGCCATGCTCTAGGAATTCTAAAATTTTTAATGGGGTGATAAAGTTTGAATCAAATTCTTAAGTGGGTGGTGCTTTTTGGGCAAGAGCATGACTGAAAAGTCTTCCAGAAAATAAAGTCGATGAGGGAGGTAGCCCATGCCCAACTCCATGAAAGTCTGGAGGTTTCAGTTACAAAATCCGCAAACCTGAGTTTTTCAACAGATTAATTTCTGAGTGGAGGTCATTAAAGCAGTCAAGTATGGTCTTGAACATGGTGGCAATTGTGGAATGTGGAGATTTTCAGTTGCTGGAACTCTGTTGGGGATGGGCTAAGGACTCATCTGTCCCCCTCTAGGGTGCCCCAGTACACTCAGCCTGGTGCAGAGACTGGAAGCATCTCTGCCCCCAGTATTTTCTTGTCTTAAATCAAATCACAACCAGAGAGTTGGAAAAGTTCTTTTGTGCTTTCCAAGCTTTTTTTAGAATATTGTGACTGGAAAATTTCATTTCTAACTTCTTTTATAAGTCTGTTTTGCATGTGTTTGAAAACTAGGCTTCAACTATCCCCATGGATACAGAAATCTGCTTACAACAGTTCTTATTTCCAAGGGAATTTTGTAATGATACAAAAAAATGACAGTAAATAAAACACGTACTGTGTGCTTTTTAAATAGAGGCAACATTAATATAAATCTTTTTTCCCCTTTCCATTTTTTAGTCTAGTGACTATTGAATTGTATTATACACACAGCGAATTGTAAATTACACACAGCTGAATGGATCTATTCCATATACATCTATAGAGTCTCACTAAAATTTAAATAATTATATAGAACATTTCCCTATATAACTGTTAAAACAGTTAAAATGACAGGATTCTGCTTCTGTCTGGGGAAGTACATATAACCCTATGTATCCACAGTGCTCCAGGGTCAGAGGGCCATAGGGTCAGAAGGTCAGGACCTGAGGCCAGAGCCAGAGGGCCAGAGGGCCAGGGCCTAATGGCAAGGCCAGCTGAAAGAGAGAGAGAACCTCAAAAGAGAGGACCTGAAGAGAGAGGTCCTAAGAGAAAGACAAAGACTCAATAATACAGACAAGACAGAAACAGAGAGACAGAGGAAGAGAGAGAAAGCGAGTAAAAAAAGGACAAATAAGGAAATAGACAGAGATAGAGAGACAGATAGAGATGAAGAGAGAGAAGAAAGAGAACAGAGGCCCTGAAAACAGAGGCCCAGAAAGAGAGCGAAAGATAGAGAGAGAGAGAACCTGAAGAGGGGACCTGGAGAGAGAGGTCCTAAAAAAGAGGTCCTGAGTAGAAAGGTACAGAGAGAAAGGTCCTGAAAGAGAGGTCTGCTGGAAGAGAGAGGGTCAGTTGAGAAGAGAGATTAAGAGGAGGGTTCCACTGAGAGGAGAGATTAAGGGAAGAAGTTGCTGGAGTAAGATGGAGTGAGTGAGAGAAGAGAGAATAAAAAGAGAGATCAGGCAAAATATGGATCAGAAGGTCTTGTCAATAGGTGGAATCTAACACAAACATGTGAGAGTCAGAGGTTAGGTAAGAGAAAGAAGGGAACAGTGTGCTAATAATCATCGAAAGTGATAATTCCAGCCTAGAACTGAGCATTGAATATAAGCAAAAAGATACACATGATAACCTCTAAATATATGTATTGCAATCCACAATGTGTTAGAGAAGGAAGAGAGAATGAGAGAGAAAGAGAGAGAAAAAAGATAAAGAACCTGCCATAGAGGCAGGCTAGGGGAGGGAGGGAAGTGGGAACATTTGTGGTGGGAAATGGGCACTGGTGGAGGGATGGGTGCTGGAACACTGTATGACCGAAACCCAAACATGAACATCTTTGTAATTGTATATATCATGGTGGTATAATAAAATATTAATAAAAAGGAGAGATCATATTGTTTTCCGAAAATTCTGTACAAATCAACATTCCTACCAACAGTGGATGAGAGTCCCTTTCTCCCTGCATCCATGCCAGGTCTTGCTCTTTTGGATGTGTCTTTTGGATGTGTCTCTGTGGTGTGAGATGATACCTCATTGTTGTTTTCATTTGCAACTCTCTGATGATTAATGATGAAGCACACTTTTTCATATGTCTTTTGGCCATTTGAATTTCTTCTTTTTGAAAGTTTCTTTTCATTTCTTCTCTTTTAATGGGGTTGGCTGTTTTCTTCTTGTAAAGTTCTACCAGAGCCTAACATGCATATTAACCCCTTATCAGATGGACATTGAGTGAATATTCTTTCCCAGTCTGTAGGTTATCTCTGTATCTTGGTCCCAATTCTTTAGAAGTGCAGAAGTTTTTCAGTTTTATATAATCCCATTTGTTTATCTTTGCTTCCATTTGCTTTGTCAGTGGTGTTTCGTCTTGAAGATGCCTTTAGCTTTTTATGTCGTAGAGCATCTTTCCTATGTTTTCTTTGATGTATCTTATAGATTCACGTCTGATGTTAAGATCTTTAATCCATTTTGATCTGACTTTTGTGCATAGCGTTAGAAGGAGGTCTAAGTTCATTGTTTTACACATAGCTGCCCAGTTTTCCCAGCACCATTTGTTGAAGAGGCTTTCTTTGTTCTACTTAATATTTTTTGCTCCTTGATCAAAGATTAAGTGATTAAGTATATTTGAGAGTGTGTTTCAGGATATTCAGTTCTATTCCATAGGTTTACAGGTCTCTCTCTATACCAATACCATGTCATTTTAATTAATTAAGCTCCATTTGACCCTGCAATACCACTCCTGGGAATATATATACCTTAGAGATCCAAAAACACACAGTAGAAACACTATCTGCACTTCTATATTCATCACAGCACTGTTCACGATAGCTAGAATCTGGAAACAACCTAAATACCTGAGAACAGAAGACTGGCTAAAGAAACTATGGTACATCTACACAATGGAATGCTGTTTAGAGTCAGAAAAGCTGAAGTCATGAAATTTACCTGCAAATGGATGGCATGGAGACTATCATGCTGAAATTAGTCAGAAGGAAAAGGACAGATCTAGAATGACTGCATTCATTAATGGCATATAAATATAAGCCAGTGTTCTACTAATTGTGGGAAATATTAATCCCAGACTAGAACTAAGTGTTCAATGTACACAAAGGGATTTACATGATAATCCCTAAATGTCTGTAGGGCTAGACACAATGTGTAAAAGGAGAGAGAGAGAGAGAGAGAGAAGAAAAGGGGAAAGTGCCTGCTATAGAGGCAGACTAGGGGAGGGAGGGAATTTGGGGCTGTTGGTGGTGGGAATAGGGCACTGGTGGAGGGGTAGGTGCTGGAATAATGTATGATTGAAACCCACCCAGTCATGAACATTTTTGTAATTGTGTGTTTCACAGTGGTATAATAAAAATTGTTTTTAAAAAATTAAAAATAAAAATAAATAAATAAATAAATAAATAAATAAATAAATCGCTTCATCACTTGACATCCCTTTATTCATCAATTTGCTCGGCGGGTGCCAGTAACATTTCCATTTGACCTTATCACGTGCCAGTGTAGCCCAATGATATCTGGTTGTTACTGGAATGCAAAGAGCCTTGAACTGTTTGTTCAGGGTCTTGACAAGGAAGTCTGACCATCTTGTAGGTGGGCAGCCACGTGACCTTTGATATCCCATGGAATCCAGTCAGTAATGGCGGTCATCTTCAATTCACATTACATGTCCAGTCCATCTGATTTTTCAGTGTTTTGGCAAACAAGACAGCATCCCTGATTTTGGAACAGCAACGGAGGTCAGAACTCCAAATTCCTTCTCTCATTTGAGTGAGGCATGATATTCCAAGCATGGCTGTTTCCATTCCTCTTTGGGAGACTCGAATAGCATTCTCATCCTGCTTTTTGTAGGGCCCAGGTCTCTGAGGCTTATGTTAATGCAGGGAGAATGGTGGAGTCGAAAAGATGTGCCTGGAGCCAGAGGCTCTTTGTTTTTTAGTTATTTCTTTGAAGTTTTTGAAGGCAGTCCATGCTGCTCTTTTTTATTAACGAAAATCAAAATATCATTGAGATATCTCATGGAGCTGAGAATGGCACATGTCCAAAAGTCTGGAGACAGTGTTGAAGGGGTTGTGGTGAAAAGGAACCCTTATCCACTGTTCATGGGAATGTCATCTGGTTCAGCCTGTATGGAAAGCACTATTTTTTTTGAGATTCCTCAAAAAAAAAAAAAAAAGGAATAAAACTCCCATGTGACCTAGAGATACTACTTCTTGGTATTTGTTCCCAGAACACAGACACTAATTTGAAAGGATATACGCAACCCCACATTCATCACTGTATATAGTACAATAGCTAAAATATAGAAATAACCCAAATAGCCCAACTATAGGTGAATGGACCAAGAAGTCATGGAATATAAACAAAGTAGGATTCTCTACAACTCCAAGAGAGAAAGCATACAATTTTCTACATGTATGGAACTACTTGTATGGAACAAAGTTCCAATGGCATACCACTCCTGGGAATCTACTGTGGGAAACCAAAAATGCAGCGGAAACACCATCCCTACTTTTATGTTCATAGCAGCATTATTCACAATAGCCAGAATCTGGAAGCAATCAGAGTGCCCGAAAATCGATGACTGGATAAAGAAGCTTTGGTACATCTACACAATGGAATACTATGCAGCTGTTAGGATAAATGAAGTTATAAAATTTGCCTATAAATGGATGGACATGGAGAAGATTATGTTGAGCGAAATTAGCCAGAAGGAGAGAGACAGATACAGAATGACTGTATTTATCTGCATAACATAAATATATATGTACATATTATGGTACCAATATCCAAGGTCAAGTGAAACATATATCAGGAGGTCTTGTCAAAGGTGGAAATTATCACAAATGTGTGGGAGTCAGAGGCTAGGTAAGACAGAAAATGGAACAGTGTGCTAACAATTGTCAAGGGTACTAATACCAACCTAGAACTGAGCATTAAATAGAGGCAAAAGATACACATGACAACCCTTTAATGTATGTTCTGTAATCCATAGTCTGGAGGGGAAGGAAAAGAGAGAAAGAGAGAGTAAATGGAAAGAAATAAAGAACCTGCCATGGAGGAGGGACTGGGGAGGGGGAGGGAACCGGGGGAGCGTTGGTGGTGGGAGATGGGCACTGGTGGAGGGATGGGTGCTGGAACACTGTATGACCAAAACCCAAATATGAACTTTTTAATTGTATATCTTTGTAATTGTAAAAATAAAAAAAAAAAAAAACACAGTAAAAAAAAAGTTCCAATGGCAGCACAATGGAAGAACTGATCCACACAATTGACTTGTGTACACAGGTGTTGGAGTACACAGGTGATGGTGTGATGTTGGAATTATATGCAGGGAAACCAACAATAAGAGTATTGTAAATCACAAAAGCCCAATCAAATAAATAAATAATAATTGCTATTCTTATTAAATAAATACACATTGCTATTCTAATCCACTTCCTTCACAACTTCTTGTATTATCTTGCTTTGTAAAACACAATCTGGCACTGGTCAGTATTGACGTATGCTATCCTTGCTTGTGATTCTAAAAATCTAATCTACCAATAGCAGTTATATAGGAAAACCTATATAACCCAAAGCGCCAAGGATAATAATTGTCATTTCTTTCCAGCTATGACTTGAAGATCTCTCTTTCTTCTCCCTCCTTATCCCTCCCCACCCATATTTTCACATTGGTCCACACTTCACACTTCAGTGCACAATCCTTGGGAAGAGATGATTGAGAGCAAAACAACAAGGAAAGCTGTCCTCTAGTTATGAATCCCCGTTCACCACAAAGTTGGTCTGAAGACCCCTGCCTTATCTTTATCTCCTACTGTGTAACTTATCCTTTGACAGTGAAATGCTGAGGGTTTGCCTTCTGGAGAAGGAAATGTTTGAGAAGCAATTTTGAATTTTCCTTTGAAATAGAAATGACCTTACTGCAATCCATTGTAAGGAACATCTAAGAACCAAAAGCACTGTATCCATTATAAAAAATATCCAAAACATATCACTAAAAGTAAACCTGTATTCACTATCACACTGTATCACTGTCTTCACACAAATCATCGATTAGCTCCAGCGGCACCAGTAACATCTCAATACGTCCTGTCACATGCGAGATAGCACAAGGGCATCTGCCCGTTCCAGGAACATAAAGAGCCTTAAACCATTCCATCAACCATTCTATAATTGTTACTGGTATTTGGCGTGTGAAATATGACATGGGTAGCTTGCCAGGCTCTGCTGTGCAGGTGGACATTCAAAATTTGAGCAATTTGAGCATTTATTGATGAACTGGGCTGTGATGAGCTCTTCTGCTGGGTGGAGCTCTGAGGAGAGGGGAGTCCGGATGTGGAAAATGGTGGCCCTCATGTTGTGGGGGTTCCTCGGCTTTTTGCGAGGCTCTGCTGGGATGGCGGGCCAGGGCTAGAACCCACCTCCTGGAAGACTTGTGATTAACTGGGCACAGGGAGAGCAATAGCAGCTCTGCCCCGTGTGTGTGAGTCTCTGGATCAGCATACCTGGGTTGGGCTTGAAATAGACTGCTGCAGGGAGGTCTCAATGAGCAGGGCTGTGATCAGCTCTTCTGCTGGGTGGAGCTCTGAGGAGAGGGGAGTCCGGATGTGGAAAATGGCGGCCCTCATGGTATGGGGGTTTCTCTGGCTTCAGTTCATTTTGGGATGAATCTTCATATTACTTGCCAGGACATCTGTACCAATTTATAATCCCACCAACAGTGTAAGCCTTTCCTATAATCCACATTCTCTATAATTGACTTTTGTTTCTTAACTTTTATGATCGCCATTATAATACAATTGTGCTTTCTGTGTATGTGTGTTGATTTTCATTTCTACAATAAATTAAAATGAAAATACTTTTTTCAGAAACTACATTATTTTCTAGAATATCTAAACTTCAAGGTAGCATATTGTTTCTTTAGTAAATGACTTGTACAAAACCTCAAGCTTACTCACCATTTAGTAGATGATTTTATTTAATAAGGACAGTGCTCCAATGATTGTTTATTGTCGGGAAGCGCTGCGAGGGTCCCCGACAGTGTCGGGAAGTGAGTTCCCTTCTACCTCCGAAGCCGGCGGGAATGGATGAAGACTCAGGAATCCAATGCAGTTTTAAAAAGGGTTTTACTATCACAGGTTCCAATATACAATCCAAGAGCAGGGAAAACCTCCTGACTCTGGGTTCCCAGCTAGGCCCCAGCTAGGTGTAGGCCAAGATGGCTGCCACCACATGTTGAGGCCCAACAGAGAACGGAGAGGATGGAGAAGCAAAAACACCAAGGGAAGCCGAAATGGCAAAAAGGGAAAAAAAAGAGAGCTTCTTTCTTCTTGCAGCTTATCTTATAGCTAGAAATCCACCCAAACTCCCCAGCCCAGCCCATTTAGGGAAGGGCTATCTAGAGATGAAAACAGGAAAATAACTCTATAGAAATGTAGCAACTTCAGGAGACTATCTGGCTATTTACAAGGACCCAGAGCTAATTAAAAGCCTCCTAGCAGAGCTGGGAGAAGCTATAAGCTAAATGTAACTTCCCCTGACAGGAAGGATCAAATGCCCTCAGGTAATTTCTCCCAGCACCTCACCTAATGTCTTGAGCCAAGATCTTCCTGGAATTGCCTTTATAGGGTAGAGAAGGGGGTTTCTGAGATGGCATGTCTCTGTACCAAATACTAATACTAATGCCAGTTAAATATTTCTCCAAGCCTTCACAAGAGTCTCGTCTACTTCACGGTAGTTTTGTATTTTAGTTGCCTTTGAGTTATCAGGGAGCCATGCTTTCTTGCTTGGAGGCAAACAGCATTTCTCTCTGGTCTAATTACTTAGAGATCCAAAGTGTCCAGGCAAATACTCTGGTAAGATCTAGCTAGTCCCACGATGACTGTGGTAGCATGGGAGAATATTTATACCAGCTAGTACAGAATACATGGTCAGATAAGACTGCCACATTCAGACTACCCCCTATCTATGAAGTGACCTGCAGGAGTCAATCAGGACAGATGCAGAGGCCTAGGCTTTTAGGTGTCCTGCAACAGTTTAGCAGAAATTTTTATTTCTGCTTAATTCTTTATTAACAGGCACGGTAAATTCTATTAAAGGGTATTATAAACATATAAGACTAATCTGATTTTAAAACTATGAATGTGACTATACAACTCATGAATGAGTTTTAAAAATATTTCCTATCTTAAAAATCATCAGGATACAAAACCCTATTACATACAGAAACCCTATTACATACACAACCCTATTATATGCATGTGATAGTATAGCAGGCATTTGCCAGACCAGAGTGGGTTGGATTAGCGCCAGCCCATGTAGTTCCCTTGAGCCTGCCAGGAGTGGTTATTTTGCCACGAGAAGCCCCTTAACATCACCAGATTTGACCTGAAAACAAACAAGCAAACCGGTCAAATGAGACCCTAAGTGCCAGTAGAGCATGGAAGGATATAATACAAAAAACTCAAGGAAATAGAGATCTCACCAATAATACTTTATCAAGCTGAATTATCATTCAGATTTCAAGAAATAATACAGAGTTCCAGGAACTGGCAACAGATTAGAGAATTTATAGCCTTGAAAGCAATCTTGCAAGAAATGTTAAGAAGCTTCTTTACGATATAGGACAATTGGGGCCCAGAATGGAATACTATGCAGCTGTTAGGAAAAATGAAGTAATGAAATTTGTCTATAAATGGATGGACATGGAGAGGATCGTGCTGAGTGAAATTAGCCAGAAGGAAAAGGAGAGATATAGAATAACTGTATTTATCTGTGGATTGTAAAACAAAATAGCATACTAATGTCCAAGGCCAGGCAAAAAATGGATCAGGAGGTCTTGTCACTGGAGGAATCTACCACAAGTGTGTGGGAGTCAAGGTTAGGTAAGACAGGGAAGGGAACAGTGTGCTAATAATTGTTGGAAATGATAATACCAGCCTAGAACTGAGCATTGAACATAGGCAATGGAATATACATAACTTCTAAATGTATGTATTGCAAGCCACAAAGTGTAAGAGAAGGAGGAAGAGGAGAGAGACACAGAGAGAGAGAGAGAGAGAGAGAGAGAAGGGCAAGGTGCCTGCCGTAGAGGCAGACTGGGGGGGGGAAGGGAATCAGGGGATATTGGTGGTGGGAAGTGGGCACTGTGAAGGGATAGGTCCTGGAACACTGTGTGTCTGAAACCCAAACATGAACTTCTTTGTAATAGTATATCTCACGGTAGTATAATAAAAAAATTTTAAATATTACCACACCATTTAGTTGTAGCGCTTATTCTGGTCTTACAGTTTTTATATTATTTTTAAATATCACTTGAACTTACTTTATGCATGCTAGTCTCTTACCATAAATATGTTAAACCATTTGAGAACAAATGCTGGGTAATTTCTGTTTTAAAAAATACCTCACAGTTCCTAATTACATCAGAAATCCAATATAAATATGCCAAAGAGAGGGAGACAGGTGATATAGTACAGTGTAGTTAGGGCACCTGGTTCTATCTCCAGCACCATATGCAAACATGTCTTGGTGTAGCTGTGAAGAATTCCCCCACATTCCTGATTGTGTTGTACTGCTTGTTGACTTGTGTTGCTGACTAACAAAACATAAACACAGAAGTGCTTGTAGTGCTTGTTGTAGTACTTGTTGGCTAAAAAACATAAACAAAAAAGCCTTAGTCTGAAACAACATCTCAGTAATCCCTCATACAAGGACTTAACGTATCCATAGTAAGATACAATAAATTACACTAATTTTCATGTAAGGAAATATTTTTTATCATCCTTTTAGCAATTTTTTGATAAAATGCAATATAAAATAAATTATGGTGGGCCTGCTTTGGGGGCGAATTGAGGAGATATGGGGAAAATTGGAAATAATGGTGGAGGAAATGTGACAGTGGTGAAATTGGTGTTGGAATATTGAATGCCTGTAACAAATCATTGTGCACAGCTTTATAAACCACAGTGATTGTATAAAGTGTCACTTGTCACTTGTCTTCCCATTGTTCATCAATTTGCTTGAGCGGGCACCAGTAATCTCTCCATTAGTTAGGAATGAGGTCCATTATTGTAACTGTTTTTGGCATATCTACTACACCATGGGTAGCTTGCCAGGCTCTGCCATGGCTCTGGGTTCATTCCAGGGGCCCAGTCTTCTCTATGTCAGACCATCAACCGTTCAGGGCTCTGGGGGCAGAGACAGGCTTGTCTGTCTCCCTGTCTGCCACCTGACAAAGCAGTGGGGCACTGCAGTCACACCTGCAACACCTCGAGGAGCAGGAAAGTAGGCTACAAAACAAATTTACAAAACCCGGCATCCTATAAATAAAAGCCTTTTGCCATTTCCATCATTAGTCTGTAAATATCTACCATCTGAGGACCAGTCCAGGTGAGTGATGAAGCTAAGTGATCCAGCACATAGCCCACATTTCTTATAACGCTAAGCAACTCCATAAATACCAACTGAATTGTCATCACATCCGACAGCCAGATAAATTCTGCCTGGTGAATACTTTAACTCATGAATTGCTTCTTTCCTATTTTAATATGTACAACTTCTGTCATGTCTCTTACTCTCAGTACAGTGAGTGAGCCATCCTTCATTCCAAGAGTAAGTTGAATTCCATCTACATTTACAGCAGCACAACAAACAGGTTCTTCCATATTATACCTTGCTATCAAGTCATGATCTACGAGGCTCCATATTCTTACTGAAGGATCATCACTCCCAGTCATTGCCAAGGGCTTAGTAGGATCAATGGCAAGCACCCAAAATTCACCTTCACAATGTCCTTGCTTAATCAGGAAAGATTTGTTTCTTTCATGCACCACAATCTCAAAAATTTCACTGTCCTGTGTTCCAACCAGTTTGTGGTCACCTGGCCAGCAAACACTCCTCACAGATAAACCTTTATATCCCTGATCTGTTTCCCTGAGATCAATCACAGTAATTGGCTTAAAAAGTTAAATCCCAAAGATGATACAACCATCTCTATGGGGGCGGGAAATACATATAGGCCTTACCTACTTCATGTAAGCTCCAAAATATGTTAGCAATAATTTCTCTAAAATTTTTATGAAATGGCAAGACATGATTATTCCCATAATGAGATCCAAATCACTTGATCACTTGACTTCCCGTAGCTCATCAATTACTCGAGCGGGCACCAGTAACATCTCAATATGTCCTGTCACATGCGAAATAGCCCAAGGGCATCTGCCCACTCCAGGAACATAAAGAGCCTCAAACCATTCCATCAAGGAATGGGAATGAGGTCTATAATTGTTATTGGTATTTGGCATGTCAAATATGACACGGGTAGCTTGCCAGGCTTTGCCGTGCAGAATGAGATCCAAATATAAAATAAAATTTGATGCAATATACTTTAGATTCCAGAATTTAAAACTCGCTTATGTAAATGAGAATAGGCATTTTATTATATTTAGTAAGTGGTTTTAATTTTATCATTTACATAGATCAAAATTATATAGAAATCACAAATTGGCTCTTACTGATTTATTTTCTGATCATTTTATTTGCCATTTCTATGTCTGATCAGGTGGGTTATTTTTGTTTCTTTTAAACACACATAAAGATTTTTGTTGCAATCTTTTGCTTATTAATGCAGGCACAAAAAAGTCCATAATATATTGCTGCTAATAGAGAGTAAATTTTCTCATAGGATAAAATACCTTTATGCTTCTCATAGGATAAAATACCTTTATGCTTCTATAGAACTATTCTAATTTTAACCTTAAAATTTTTTTTCATTCTCTTTACCCTTACCAACTTTTACTTCTATACGATTTTCTATTGTAAACTTTAAATATGTTAGCATAGAATTATTAAAATGTTATTTTAAGTTTAGATGCCTATAAAAAATACATACATTTTGGGTAAAACATTTTCTCTGTCAACTTACTGATTGATAATTTTGTGATACTTCTGGAGCTCAGCTCTGTTTAACTGTGTGTAGGTGACACCACACACACATACACATCTTTCCCATATATGGGCTAAAACGATACAGTAAGGGAACAACAAAGTCATCAAAACTCAACATTTGTCTATAGAACTGAGGGAGAAGAGGGGAGTGACTGGGAGGCGCTCATGGTGGAAGAAAGTGGTGCTGGAATGATGGATACTCAGAAGGTGTGATAAAAAGTACTGCAAATTCTGGTACCTCAATAGAAATGGTTAAAAACAAACCTATACCAAACAAGGAACATAGCATTTGAGTATAAGGTGATATATGCAATTGTTGATTAATGTTAATAAAATGATGAGTCATTCTTCTGTACTTTATGCTTCAATTTACCCCAGAGCTGAATTCTGAACAAGTTCTTCTCCAAATCAGGTTACTAATGAACATAAAATTATATTTTGATTTTAGTAAACAGATGGATACAGATAGTTAACTTGGCAAGGCATGAGCCTCAGGCAACCAAATGCTAACATCCAAGCTTGCAAAGCAGTGCAGAGAAGCGATAAAGGAAGACCTCAAAGAGAGAAGAGCAGAAATACTGGAAGATGCAGCAGAAGCAGGGAAAAGCATTCGCAAAGCCTGCCTGTCCTTCACCAACTATAAGACCAAGATGACTGCCCTCCAAAAATCCTGATGGATCTATCACATCTTCCAGACAGGCAATGGAGAAGATTATCCATGACTTCTAGTCAGATTTCTTTAATAGCCATGTCCACCTGCCCACATATCAAATTCTGCAGGATGGATATGTCATTTCCAATGTTCTCCCTTCTGAAATCCGACATGCCATTTCGTCAGTAAAGAAGGGAACAGCACCAGGCCCAGACAAAAGTCAGACCCGAACACCTGAAGAATCTGCCAGTGTTATTGAAAGTGTACCTATCAATACACTGGCTCAGCTCTACACACGCTACCTGTCTGAATGCAAGGTGCCCACCCAATGGAAAACCAGCAGGATAGTTCTACTGTTCAAGAAGGGAGACATTCATGACATTGGCAACGATCGCCCCATCTGCCTGGTGTCTGTCATCTAAAAGCTGTTCACTTGAGTCATCCTGAACAGGATTGGCAGAACATTAAATGAAAGACAACCATGCGAGCAAGCTGGCTTCCAAAAAAGGATTCAGCACAATCGACCATATCTGCATGGTAACCAAGCTCGTTGAAGTTTGTAGGAAGTTAAAGATGTTGCTCTGTCTCACATTCATTGATTTAAAGAAAGCCTTTGATTCTGTGGAGAGTGAAGCGGTCATCGAAGCCCTAGCCAAATAGGGCGTTCAAACCAAATACATCAAGATCCTTCATGAGCTGTATTACAGATTCACCACCAAGATCTCACCATTCTACAAGGAAGTGATCACTGATGTCAAAAAGGGTTTTGGCAGGATGATACCATTTCACCAAAACTCTTCAGCGCCACCTTTGAGAACATCATGCAACAATTAGAATGGGAAGGAATGGGAGTGAAGACAGATGGTCGCCAACTACACCACCTACACTTCGCTGACATCGTTCTAATAACACCAAACATTAGCCAAGTGGCACAAATGCTGGCTGACTTTGACAGAGAATATGGAAAGATAGGTCTACAGCTGAATCTCAACAAAACTATGTTCATGAAAAATGAATTAGGTCTAGAGGCCCCATTCACTCTCAGTGGAACAAACATCTCTGAATGCAGCAGTTATGTGTACCTAGGTCGAGAAGTCAACATGATGAACAACCTAAAACCTGAGCTGCGCAGGAGGAAAAGAGCGGCATGGAATGCCTTCAAAAACATCGAAGAAATAACTAAAAGGACAAAAAAAACCCTGGCTCCAGTCACATCTCTTCAACTCCACAATTCTCCCTGCATTAACATATGCCTCAGAGACCTGGGCCCTACAAAAGCAGGATGAGAATGCTATTCGGGTCACCCAAAGAGGAATCGAAAGAGCTATGCTTGGAATATTGCACCTCACTCAACTGAGAGGGAGGAATCTGGAATTCCGACCTCCGTGGACATCCAGAGTCAGTGATGCTGTCTCATTTGCCAAGGCATCGAAAATCAGATGGGCTGGACATGTAATGCGATTTGGAAATGACTGCTGCACTAGAGCCGTTACCGACTGGATCATTCACGGGATGTCAAAGATCACGTGGCTGCCCACCTACAAGATGGTCAGACTTCTTCGTCAAGACCCTGAACGAACGGTTTGAGGCTCTTCATTTTCCTGAAGCAACCAGATACCATTGGGCTACATTGGCACGTGATAGGGTCACTGGCGCCTGCTCGAGCAAATCAATGAATAATGGGATGTCAAGTGAAGTGATCAAATAGATGGAGCAAAATGTTTTATTTCAATCACTATCACTATCTTCCCATTCATCATCCTATTTTGCTAGAGCGGCACCAGTAATATCTCCATATGTCCTGTCTCATGCTAGTAGAACCCAAAGGCATCTGCTTGCTCCAGGAACATAAAAAGCCTCAAACCATTATATTAGGTCATGGGAATGACCTAATATAAATGTTACTGGTATTTGGCATATCAAATACGACACGAACAGCTTGCCAGGCTTGCCGTGCGGGTGGCATACTCTTGTAGTCACCTCCTAAATAAAGCATTTATAGATGAACTGCGAGGCCGCTAGCTGCGCGCAAGCCGGGCTGTGATAGTCTGGTCTGCTAGGTGGAGTTGTGGCGAAGAGGGAAGTCCAGATGTGGAAAATGGCGGCCCCCATAGAGTCTGGGGGTGGGGGGTCGTCTGGCTTGTTGTGAGGCTCTGCTGGGGTATTTATGAAATATCTTTAGATAAAATAAGCATATGAAAATCCTAGTTCTGTCTCATTCTTCCCTTTACATCAACTCTACAGGTGATGAAAATAAGCTTATGAAAATATTAGTTTTGTCACACTCATTGCTTCACTCAACTCTGCAGTTGATGAAAATAAGTGTATGAATGTCCCAGTTTTGTTGCACTCATCACTTTACGTCATCCCTGAAGCTGATGAAAAATAAGTATATGAAAGTCCTAGTTCTGTTGTATTCATCACTTTATATCAACCCTGCTGAGAAACCACAGCATCCCTTCAGAGGACGTGCAGCACAGTCAAGGCATGTGTCTGTATAGTCTACAGAAATCTACAAATCCAACAGAAGCAGATTTTACTGAGTAAGATATCTTGTAAACCTGCTTATGTGAGCTGATGACCTTGTTTTTGCATGGGGAGGGTATGTCTGATGGTGCTCAGGGTGCTAATCCAAATTCGACCCTCTTGAGTGCTTTGGAGGGGACCCCACGTGGTGCCAGGGTAACTGATAAGTTTTATAATGAAATTGAGACCATTTAAAAAGTATAAAATCCATGAAAAATCCTTGAACAAAGAATAAAGATCATAGAAATATGATGATGCATGTACAGACAGAACAAAGAACTGATTTTTTATGATCTGTTGTTTAACAGAGCATCTGATGTGAGTAGGCTGGTATGAAGTTCTAGGCAAACCATTTTATTCGTATCATGCCCACAAGTGCATCTACTTCTACTCCTATCCCCCTGGGCGCTTCTCATCCATCCTCTCCTTGCTTAGCTGACTCAATTCTGCATTTTTATGCCTTTCTTAGAGTGACTCTAAGGTTTAAAAAAGAGTTAATCTAATTATATACAAGAGTAGTTGATATAATAAGTTTAGTTAAACCATCAGAGGGAGGCTATTGAGACATGAGTGCCAAAACCACAACCATTAATACCAATTTCTGCTTTGAGATAATTATACTTAATGATATCAGATAATTATAGTCATATATATAACAGTCTTCCTGTTCATCATTCCGAGTTTACTGAGGCTGGCACCAGTAACATCTCCCATATGTCCAGTCTCATGCTGGTAGAGCCCAAGGGCACCTGCTTGCTCCAGGAACATAAAAGCCTCAAACCATTCAACCAGGTTATGGGAATGAGGTCTAAAATTGTCACTGGTATTTGGCATATCAAATATGACACGGGTAGCTTGCCAGGCTTTGCCATGCGGGTAGCTACACTTGAACACTTAGTCATCTAAAAATTCAGCATTTATTGATGAACTGCATGGCGCATGAGAACGGGGCTGTGATAGGGGCTGATCGGCTGGGTGAGGCTCCTGACCGAGGAAAGTCCGGATGTGGAAAATGGAAGACCCTCATGGAGTGGGGGTCATCTGGCTTGTTGCAAAGGCTCTGCTGGGATGGTGGGTCAGGGCTGGAGAACCCGCCATCCCTCCCTGGGCACATCGTGAGCAGCTGGGCACAGGGAGAGCCAGTAGCAAGCTCTGCCCCATGTCTGTGAGTCTCTCATATATATAACTATGTTAATATATAATTTTGTATGGATGAAATATCTTTTAGTTTTTAATTTTAAAAAGTTAGGGCAGTAGTTTTATATTATGTATATTTAAAATGTACACACATACACACACATACATATATAAAGCTTGGAGATCTTAATTGCCCAGGTGATCATGAGGCACCAGGGAGTGAGAGGCGGGTTC
>JAJIBD010007010.1:0-81108 GCA_021461705.1 Cryptotis parvus | reverse complement strand
AAGAATGGCTGGTTATAAAACTTTTGCTTGGTAACAGTAAGAGATTAGAGTGAGCAGTCGTACTTGGAATCAAATCCTAGTTGTTTGATTTTAACCAACTAACAAATTTTCAATATAATTTTAGATTTGCTTGCTGTGATTAAGTAAAATACTGTGAAGAGGTCCAGTAAACCCATTAGCCATTGTGGTTAATTATTTAAAATAACATTATTTAGTAATTAATTATAGTTTTAATATTGGTAATATCTTACATGATTATGGTATAAACAAACAAGAAATTGATATTAGTACAATTCATTGACCTTGTGATTTCATCTGTTTTGCCTATATCTGCATGTATGTGTTTAATTCCATTCATTTGTATTGCACAAGTATAACAGGGACTAGGAACTATTGTCACTAGGTATAACAGCAAATATATATGAGTAAAGGATTCCTGGAATGCTGCTTTATTCATTCATTCATTCATTCATTCATTCATTTGCTTTTTGGGTCACACCTCGCGATGCTCAGGGGTTACTCCTGACTCTTTGCTCAGGAATTACTCCTGACGGTGCTCGGGACCATATGGGATGCCGGGATTGAACCTGGGCCGGCACAGGCCGCCGCATGCAAGGCAAATGCCCTCCACCCGCTGGGCTATCGCCTCCGCCCCGGAATGCTGCTTTATGACACGTTATGTCCATTTGTTTCATCAGTCACGAATGAAGGATGTTTGGCTTGTACAATTTGGGGACTACTACCAGAATAACAACATTCATGAAACACAGGTTCTGTTCAAATGTCTAAGGGAGTGATTGCCAGGATCAGACCCTGGTTGGCTGTGTGCAAGGGAAGTGCTCTGCCAACTGTACTGTCCAGCGGCAGTGTTGACACACACACTTCAGTCTAGGTACCGGCTCTGTGTGGCATGTTTGTATTTATCTTAAGTGAAGTAACGGTGAAATGTTATTAGACTTTAAAATTATTTTTCTTGCTCTTCTGGACACTCATAATTATATCCTTAGAAGTTGATGGTTTATGGACTGGAAAGTGTTAGATCCGGTACTTTGTACTTTCAATCGACCCAGTACCACATAAGGTCTCCAGAATATGGAACCAGGCTCTTGCACACCACTTGCCCTTCCACAATCCCCTGCCCTTCTACACGCTGCTGCTTCCCCAATTGGCAATTTAGAATTTGATTTCAGATTGTTTTCTCTGAGCTTCCACGGTGTTTGATTAATTACATAAGGGGTTACAGGAAAGGTGTGAGTGGCTTTGCTCTCATTAAATTCTCTGCGTAACTAAAAGTCACTGTGGCAATTGAGCCTTTTTCTTAGCTTTTCTATACACCATAGCATACACATCAAAATATACTAAGGGGCCGGAGCGATAGCCCAGCGGGTAGGGCGTTTGCCTTGCACACGGCGGCCCATGCCGCCCGGGTTCAATCCCCGCACCCCATATGGTCCCCGAGCACCGCCAGGAGTAATTCCTGAGTGCAGAGCCAGGAGAAACCCCTGAGCATTGGCGGGTGTTACCTAAAAAGAAAAAAAAATATATACTAAGAGACTGTAAAGAACCTAGATGTTTGCCTTTTATTTTTCTATGCTTGAGTATGGGTTTAGTTGTCTCATGGACCATCTCGACAGATGGTGTTGTCTATGCCAGGTGGTTTGTTGGGTTTTACTGAATCCTGTTTGATTTGACTTTTCATTTTATCCTTTTAATTTTGCCTTAATTTGCTTTATGGAAAGCAAATAATGGAAACATTCTTGGGCTGTCAGTCTAATAATTTCATTATCAAGTTTTTGATACTCATTTTAATAACTTGTTAAAATATATCATTCCAATAATTGAATTAGTGATTTTTAAAGACAGCTGGGGGAAAAGAAAGGTCTCAAGATAACTTTTGCATGGTTGTTTCTAGTGTTAGATATTGGTAATTCCATCTTGTGTCTATTGGGAATTTTAACGACATTAAATAGTAAATAGGGAACGTAAATATTCCTCTGATTACATTTTATGGTTTATGCATCTGTACGTTGTAGACTACACTTTTACCATTTAAAAATGTTGTGGTTCAAAAAAAAAAATAAAATGTAGTGGTTCCTCACTGAGCGTTCTTTAATGAGTAGAAAAATCCAAAAGTTCAGGCTTATGGTTATGTAATAATCATTTTGGTATTCTAGGTTCACAAGGAAAAAAAGCATATAGACTTTATTAATTCTGTAATAGCTTCTGATAATAAGATATCTGCTGTTGACTTTAGACAGTTGCACTAAACAGGCAATGCCTGTGTCAGATAGGTGACTCCGGATTCTTGGAGTGTATGCAGGAGCTCTGGATGCAGTAGTTAATGCTCTATTAGAAATGTGAAGAGTTTGTCAGATGTTTTCTGGATACCGTATACTTAAAACATGCACTTTCAAGATTTATATTCATGTAACTTTTAAAGTTTGCAACCATTACACATCCCTAATGCTTATGTATGTGTATAAATACACATACATTATGACTGAGGGGGGTGTGTGTGTAGTTTCGAAGTTCTTCTGTTATGCTTTATGGTTCTTTATCAGAATTTTACAGTTGAATAATTTTAGGATTTGTTTTGTTGTTATTTAGTTTTGGGCCCACACCCAGTGATGCAGGTATTACTCCTGCACTCAGTATATATCAACTTTATATACATCTGTTAACCTAATTGCTTTTATATATGATTACTCCTCTTTTTTATATATCAAAATATATATAATTGCGGATTGTCAAATGCTAGTGTGTTATCTATACATCACTTGTTTCCCTTCCCCACAAGATGCAGACTGGTTACTTTCACTTTTGTTAATTCACTGCCTAAGTGGTAACGTCAGTATAAGCTGATGTTATGTTGGTTTTGTGTCTGAATTTCTGAAAATTTAGACGCGGGAGAATCAGTAAAAGGAACAGGGCTACTGTCATCAAAGAAAGAGAGACCATTAACCATCTTCACCTCAACTGCACAGGCCAGACCCCAGAGAAAAGCCTAGGGCTGAGAAATTCACTGCAGCGAAGGTGCTTGCCCTGCTTGCCGCTGACCCGGTTCAATCCCCGACACCCTAGTGGGTCTCCTCAATCCCTTCAGGAGTAACCTGAGCACTGCTAGGTGGGCGCACACACTTCCCTCCCCAACCGTATAATAAAGACACCTCTTGTCTGTTTTCCTAGGCCTTGCATTACTGGCTGTGCGATTTGTGTTTTTTTGCTCTGTCCTTGTTGACATAATGCTCAGATCTTTATTTCCATGGGAAATTGTTTACTACAAGTCCCATAGTTGGTTTTTTTTTGGTGGGTTTGTTGTTGTTTTGTTTGTTTTTACAATGACAAAGATGTTCATGTTTGAGTTTTCGGTCATACAGTCTTCCAGCACCCATACCTCCACCAGTGCCCATTTCCTACCACCAATGTCCCCTACCCCTCCCCTCCCCTAGCCTGCCTCTATGGCAAGTTCATTATCCCTCCCTCTCTCTCTCTCTCTCTCCCTCTCCCCCCCCCTTTTCTTACACATTGTGGATTGCAGTATGTACATTTAGAGTTTATCGTGTATCTTTTTTGCCTATATTCAATGCTCAGTTCTTGGTATTATCATTTTCAATGATTATTAGCACACTGTTCTCTGTCTCACCTAAGACAATGCAATGATTATTAGCTCACTGTTCTCTGACTCCCACACGTTTGTGGTATACCAGGTTTTGAGATCACGCCCACGCGCCATGGGGATCAGACTGTCCAGCTGTGTAGTCCGGACCTTGTGGATGATTGTGGTTGTGTTGCGCGAGGTTTTCTGGCTTCTGAGAATCGGGGGTGGGGTGGGCAGGCCAAGGAGCAAAACCTTCCCCACCCCAAGACACGTCAGCTTAGCACTGGGTGGACAGGCAGAGACACCACCCTGCACCTGAGTACCTGGTGTCTGGCCCAGAGCCTTAGCAGCAATTCTG
Organism: Cryptotis parvus; assembly: GCA_021461705.1. NCBI lineage: Eukaryota > Metazoa > Chordata > Mammalia > Eulipotyphla > Soricidae > Cryptotis > Cryptotis parvus. The sequence goes on along the minus strand of JAJIBD010007010.1, from coordinate 77,152 downwards.
GTCCCAAGTCCCATATTTGTTATCCCCCTCACCCCCATTTTTAATTTTGGGATTTCCTAAAATCATTCTGATGGCTTGTCTGTGCCATTCAAGTTGTTTTTGTTATTTGTGGTGGTGTTCCACTTATAATGTATGTGATGTGAGTGGTTTGCTACTACTGATTTCCCAGTAAGGTTGCTTTCCCCCTTTAATCACTGTATCACTGTCTTCCCATTCATCATCGATTTGCTCAAGCGAATCGGGCACCAGTAACATCTCCATATGTCCTGTCTCGTGCAAGTAGAACCCAAGGGCACCTGCTTGCTCCAGGAACATAAAGAACCTCAAACCATTCCATCAGGTCATGGGAATGAGGTCTATAATTGTTACTGGTATTTGGCATATCAAATACAACACGGGTAGCTTGCCAGGCTCTGCCGCGGGCAGCATACTCTTGTAGTCATCTCTAAATCCAGCATTTATTGATGAACCGCGTGGCGCAAGCGGCCGCCGAGCCAGGCTGTGATAGGCTGCTCTGCTGGGTGGAGTTCTGACGGCGGGGAAGCCCGGATGTGGAAAATGAAGGCCCTCATGGAGTGGGGGGTTGTTGCGAGGCTCTGTTGGGGTCGGGGGCCAGGGCTAGAACCCGCCATCCCTCCCGGGTGCCTCGTGAGCGTCTGGGCACAGGGAGAGCCAGATTTTACAGAAATCAAAAGTTTTTCAAGAAAAAATTTGTCATGGCAAAAATAAATTATCACAGCTCAGAGTGAAGTGAATGAGAAGAGGAGGGCCCAGACAGTGAAGGCGGGGCAGACATTTAGACTAGGTGAGCAACTGACCTTGCGTGTGGCCAACTGTGTTGGATCCTTGGTGTCCTCTGAGCCAGAGCCAGGAGTAACTCCTGAGCATTGCTGGATGTGCCTTAAAATGAAAAAATGAATAAATAAAACTTAGGTTTTATTGACCCATGCTTCAATAAGTATCAATAAGTATATCTATGAGATTGAACAGTATGAATAAGTATATCTATGAGATTAAACCCTGACATTTTGGGATCCACTTAGATCCAGGCTTTTACATTGGACCAACTGTTTTGACGAGTTTGAAAAGCAGTTTGGTGTGGTTTTGTGAAACATACTTTTAAAATCTTTCAGTGTTCTGGATAGATCTTACCTGTTTCAGTTACATGTGTTACAAGATAAAGCCATGCTTTCCCTTTAACAGTCACAATTTCTTCAAGTTGATTGGATTTGCAAGTCTGTGGGAGAAGTGAGGGAGGGTGGCAGCCTAGGACCTGTTCTGCGCTCAGATTCACTCCTGTCTGGTTCTGGTGACGCCCATGGGCTGCCTGAGTAGAGCTTGCCTCAGTGCTGTGCGACGCCAGCGCCTTAGCTGCCACGCTCGCCAGTTCCAGGGTTTGTTAGGTGTGTTTCAACAAATAGTTTCATATCCCACACCCTACCACTAATGTGCAAACTCCCTTTTCTGATGAGAAATACCTTTATAAATGAGAAGATCTCTTAATGAGTTACTACTTCTTGCTGAGTCAGGTATGTTTTGCTATCTTTTTTGTTTTGTTTCTGTTTTTGGCTCGTTTCCCAGAAAACTCTCCTAGGACTATCAGACTACAGGTTATAAAAGTCTCGCTTCTGAAGTTTTGGAGGATGATTCTGTCTTTTAAATATTGTCAGGGAAAAGGTCAAACTCATATTACATTGAGACCTGTCTTTGATTAACACTCTGATCCATGAGTCTGCAAGCTTCTAAAAGTGCTGGATAGTGTTTGAGTCTTGTATGCTACTCAGTAATTGCTACAATTAAAAGATGAAAGTAGCCAGGCCATAAAAAAAAATTTGTCATTAGCTGCAGCTGTGTCTGATAAAATTTGATTTTAAAAAACATGGACAGGGCCGGAGCGATAGTCCAGCAAGTAGGGCATTTGCCTTGCACGTGGCTGACCCGGGTTCGATCCCTGGCATCCCATATGGTCCCCCGAGCACTGCCAGGATTAATTCCTGAGTGCAGAGCCAGAAGTAACCACTCAGCATCGCTGGGTGACCCAGAAAGCAAAAAAAAAGGGGGTGAGGGGGACAAAATAGGATGAGGTTTGCTGACCGTTGAATTTCTAGTCTGCTATAGCATTCTATCTCCATTCAGACCCGCTGGCTAAACACAGGAGGTAGCATTTTCTACATGTTTTTTAAGTTCTTCAAGTTAAAAGCATAAACAAAATGAAAAGGACTGCTTTTACTTCTGAAGGGAGGTTTTAAATGTGTTACTTAACTGACTTTAACCCACTTCTCTGGGATTTAGTATTAGAAATTTTGAAGTTTTATGCTGTTTGACTTTCTTTTTACTATTACAACCCACAAATCATTCTTTCTCCTTTGACTGGCCCTCCATTACACTACTTATTTCTCGTTTTCTTACTCCTGACTCTGTACTCAGGAATTAGTCCTGGTGGGCTTGGGGGACCATTTGGGATCCTGGGGATCAAACCCGGGTCTGCTGTAAGGCAAGCACCCTACCCACGTATGCTGTACTGTCTACCCCCTATACTACTAATTTTAAAATTTTAAAATTAATCCAGAATTTTTAATCCAGAAACAAATGTATTGTGGGACAGTATATAGAAGTTCATCTGAGTTTCTATTGTTACTATTATTATTTTGCTTTTTGGGTCACACCCAGTGAAACTCAGGGATTATTCCTGGCGGTACTTGGGCAAGGGGGACCATATGGGGTGCTGGGGTTAGAACCTGGGTTGGCCACCTGCAAGACAAATATTCTACCTGCTGGATTATCGCCCGCCTCTCATCTGAGTTTTAAAATACATTCCAAATTGTATTTTAAAATTCGTTTTTATGTAGAATACACCTTTTTGTGGTTGGGATGGGGTGGAGGTTCACTCCGCTTGTTGTGACACTGGGATCAGACTCATTCTACGGCTGGTGAGGCAGGAGGGCTGCCTCTTGGGCCACTCTGTGACTTTTAGACAAAAGATTTCAAAAGAAATGCTGTATTGTAGTACACACTTTCTTCAGGAGTGAATTCTGACACTAAAGTTTTATCTACTGGGGAATTAGTATTAGAGATTCTGTGTCCAGGATTTCAATTGGATTTGGCTGGTTAAGAGGCTACTTTACCTAGAACCTACCCAAATTCCAGGTGGCCTCTGAGAAAGCAGGGTTTCTGTCTAAACCATTTTGTATGCATAAACAGCTTAGTCACAACAACTCATTAAGTTTTGTTGTGTGATGTCTCCTGAAATCTAGTTTTCTACATGCCAGCCAGTGCCCAGTGGGTTGTTATGTGCGAATATGGCCAACTTCTGTTCTTGCATCCAATTTGAGTTTCTAGAATGTAGTAGGTTTTTTGCTAGTCAGCCCCAAACCCACCACCATTGCACCTACAGACAACACTTATTTCAAATTTTCCTCCACCTCTGTTTGAACCTGTCTTAAGCAAACACTAAACAATCTATTCTATATTGCTTGTTGGAGCTAATTCTCTAAATACTGTCGATGAGTATATTGTTAGATGAAAAGTCAATGAAGATTATTAAATCTCCCAATGGACTCACAGGGCCATTTGAGCCCACTGTATAAGAAATTACATGTTCACACAGACTAGACATCATGACCAAACCCTCGTGATTGTATGCCCCATGCGTAATTCTATACAGTGTGATGGGATACCTGGTATCCGTATACCAGGATTTGCGGTGCGTGTGGCCACTTTGCCACTGTGTGTTACAGAGAGAGCCAGTAGCTGCTTCTGCTGTGTGTCTGTGTCTCTGGATCGATCATAACCGACAGCACCGGAAGCAGTTTGTAGGCAGGCCCACTGGACCTTCTGGAGGGGACAGAGCTGTGGGAAGGGGGCCCAACTCCAGCTCTGTGAAAGCCCTGGTGATTTTAGTCACAGTACCCGCATACCTGTGCTTGAAATCCTCTTCTCTCTTGGATGGGGCTTCGATGAGCTTGGAGTCCAGACCTTGAAAATGGCTGTGATTGTGGTTTGTGAAGTTTTTTCTGGTTTCTGAGGCCCTATTGGGGCCCCAAATCCCCCTGCCTCATGATCAGCCTTGCATGGGGAGAGTGGTAGTTGCTTTGCATTGTGTCTTCATCTCTGGATCATGGTTGACAGTGCCGGAAAACACTTCTTGGGACATAAAATCTCTTGAACACTTCCTGGTGTGGTCCCAAACAGTGACATAATAGTATTGGGTCACACCCGGCCATGCTCGGGGTTATCCTGGGCTCTGCAGTCAGGAATTTCTCCTGGCGGTGCTTGGGGGACTAAATGGAATGCGGGGGATCGAACCTGGGTCACATGCAAAGAAACCGTCCTACCTGCTCTGCTGTCTCTCTGGCCCCTATCGTTTTAGTTGAGCAATTAAAAATCTATTTAGAGGCTGAAGCGATAGCACAGCAGGTAGGGTGTATGTCTTGGATGCGCCTGACCCAGGATGTGGCTGACCCGGGTTTGATTCCTGGCATCCCCTAAGCATTGCCAGGATCAGTTCCTGAGTGCAGATCCAAGAGTAACCCCCTGAGCATCGCTGGGTGTGAGCCACAAAGCAATGAATGAATGATTCAGTGAATGAATGAGGAATGAATGAATATACTTCTAAAGGCAAGTTGTGGAAATTACTCAAGAAATTAGAAAATAATAGCAAAAGTCTTGTGCAGTGTCACGATGTTCTGTATCCATTGTGTTTTTTCTGTGAGAGTGTCATTTGCTGCATTATGTTTCTGCCTTTTCCCAGTGTTTCTTATTTTTGGAAAAATAATTGTTGCTGGAAATTATACAGATAACACTTTATACATTTAATTATTAATGTTCCTTTAAGCTGTAAGCCATGTAGGATAAGCTCTTTTAACCACATCTTCAATAAAAAAAATGTGTATTCCTTAAAGTGACTCAAATTTAATTAGGGGAAAGGCTGAGTTATACTATGAAAGAAATGTGTAAGTTGTGTCACTGTTAAATTCTGATAGAAACACGTTTAAAAATGAAATGCAACTTAAAATCACTTCACTCTGTTTTTAAGGGACCAGTTTCTCTCCACAAGAAAATTCACACAACCACAGTGCTCTTCATAGTTCAAATTCACATTCTTCTAATCCAAGCAATAATCCAAGCAAAGCTTCAGATGCAGTAAGTATTTAAAACAGACAGTGCTACTTTATTTTAATTCATTGCAAAGCATAAATAATCATATCAAATATTCAATCTTATGTCTTAAAACTTTGTAAAAAATTATCGGAATGTATTTGAATTAACAAACTAACCTTACTGGGAGAACTGACGATAGTCAGAGTATAACATCTTGGTTTTAATTTCATAGGCATTTTGTATAGTTTGCATTTTCCCCATATTGTATAATGTTTTTATAATATGTATACATATATATATATATATAGGGAGAGAGAGAGAGGAGCTATAGGGTTTAGACACTGTACTAGATAATCTATTAAAAAAGTTGATGCTAATAAGGTACGAAATTTTAAAGTTAAAGTTTACATGAGAATTTTAATACATTCAGCAAAATTTAAGGTTTTAGTTTGTCAGGTATACACCAGGTCGTAGCTGTGTAGAACCAGAAAGTATGACCCATGTTGCCAACTTTTGAACCTATGATGGGTGACCATGCTAAGTAAGTGATGCATATTGAAGGTGCTCTGGGAGCACTCTGTACTCCTAGCGTGAATGAGGAGATATCAAAGTATTATAAGTAATGCTACCTAACAGGTTGGGAAACTAAGCCAAGTAAAGAGGGGATGCAAAGAACTGCACTTACACTGAACTACAAGTGGAAAATGACGTAGCATGGTTGAAACAAGGGAATTTTGATAGTGTGAACAAATAATAGTGGGAGCTAAAGTTGTAGAGATAGTGAGGGAAGACCCTAAAGTTATTTATCATGTCAAAGAATGTGAGTTTTGTATAAAAAGCCATTGAAAACTACCACAGATATATAGTAGGGCCCCAAACAGTGTCAGGTGGCTCACCTTGTGCACATGCTCCTTTCACATGTTCCACTTAACATGTTGACTTTGGGGCCTACCACCACTGTGTCACACTTGAATATGGCTTAAGTGACACAAATTGCAGTGCAGGTGTCAGTATATTAAAAGGCACACACAATTCTAAGAACCTATCAGTGCTAAGTGGCACCTAACTATAATCAGTGAAGTCAAATTGTACTGCCTCAAAGATTTATGATAGCAATGTGAAAAAATGTATAGGAAAAAATTGTCACCAGAAGATTAAAGGTAGACTGTTAAATCTACCTTTATGATAGCAATGTGAAAAAAATTATAGGAAAAAATTGCCTCCAGAAGGTTAAAGGTAGTGTTTAACCCAATAGTGTGCCTTGGATAGTTAGGATGGTCATCAGGCCTGCATTAGTGTTGAAAAATCTGGATATTCATTTTTGTCCCATGTTTAAGCAGTATGAATTTCCAAACTATTGAGAAGTGATTTTTTAAAAAAATATTTTTATTTTACCACCGTGAGATATACAATTACAACGCTGTTCATGTTTGGAGGTTTCGGTCACACAGTGTCCCAGCACCCCGCCTCCACCAGTGCCCATTTCCCACCACCAATGTCCCCAATTCCCTCCCCCTCCCATAGCCTGCCTAAATGGCGGGTTCTTTATCTCTTTTCTCTCTCCCTCTCTCTCTTTTCCTTCTCTTACATATTGCAATACATATAGAGAAGTGATATTTTTATAAAATTAAGTTTAGAATGAATTAAATATTAGGGTTCTGTTCAGAAAACAATTCATGGTAGCTTATTGCAGAATTTAATACGTATGATTAAACAGATAATGCACGTTTTCAGTACTGTAATGCTTACCCTTGTTCATCAATAAATGCTGGAGATCAGAAGTGACTACAAGAGTATCGCACCTGCACTGCAGAGCCTGGCAAGCTACCCATGTTGTGTTTGATATGCCAAATACCAGTAACAATTATAAACCTCATTCCCATGACCTGATGGAATGGTCTGAGGCTCTTTATGTTCCTGGAGCAAGCAGATGCCCTTGGGCTCTACTTTCATGAGACAGGACATAAGGAGATGTTACTGGTGCCAGCTTGAGCAAATCGATGATGAACGGGAAGACAGTGATACAGTGATACCCCTTAGGGCTAACAGAAGGAGTGGTTATCAGAACCTAAGTTGCTTAGCTGCACACTTGGTATTCGTTCCTCTGAGTGGTTTGATGAGGCTAGTTCAGATTTAGGGAAGACATCAGAGAGCTAGAGATGAAGATGAACTGTCACTACTTAGTTGAAAATTTATCAAGCTCTTACTCTGGTCTGAGAGACTCAGACACACAGGGCAGAGCTGCTACCGGCTCTCCCTGTGCTCGGCTGATCATGAGGCGCCCGGAAGGAAAGGCGAAGTTCTAGCCCTGGCCTGCCATCCCAATAGAGCCTTGCAAGAAACCAGAGGAATCCCCACACCATGAGGGTCGCCATTTTCAACATCCGACTCCGCTGCTCGTCACAGCTCCACCCAAGAGAAAAGCCCATCTCTCCCCATTATGGTTCATCAATAAATACACGAGATGAGAGCTTGCTACCCAGAGTATACCACCTGCACAGAGGCAGAGGCAGAGCCTGGAAAGCTACCCATGTCATATTTGATATGCCCAAAACCAGTAACAATTATAGACCTCATTCCCATGACCTGAAGGAATGGTCTGAAGCTCTTTGTGTTCCTGGAGTGAGCAGATGCCCTTGGGCTACACTAATACATGACAGGACATATGGAGATGTTACTGGGGCCTGCTCGAGCAAATCAATGAACAACGGGAAGACAAGTGATACATGTGAAGTGATAACATTCTCCAAACATTAGTATAAAGACAAAGAGGGTCTGGTGTAACTGGCACTCAGAGGTGGTCACTCAGTAGAGAGACCAAGTGCAGAAAGAGCTTTAGCAAGTAATATGCCAGCGTATTGGAAGCAACAGCTCATATGGGGAGAGAGGAAAGTATTATTAGAAAAGGCAAATTGAAGACCAGTGGGAGGGTGGTCAGATTTCCTTTTGGGCAGGTCTCCTGAGGCATGAGGGATCAGAATACGTATTACCTTCCCTGTACAGATTCACAGAGGAAAGACAAGATATGGGAAATAATTTTTAAGTTCTTTTTTGTTTTCAACCACACCTGGTGGTTCTTAAGTCTTATTCTGGCTCTGCACTAGGGGTTCACCCTAGCAAGCAGCGGACCATCTGGGAGTTTAGGGATTAAGCCTGGGATGACAGTGTGCAAAGCAGACACCTTACTAGTTGCTGTGCCGTCACTCCAGTCCCAGTTTTTACATTCTTAAGCTCCCAAACACAGAAGAGCTTTCCAGTTTAATTTTGAGTCTGCTTTTAATTCCTTCTGACCGTCTCTTGCATCACTAAGCAGAATATAAAATTTTGCTACTATTGGACCAGAATTTAGTTTGATGAATCTTCACAATTGTAATAAAAAAAAAATTGTTCTCAGAGACTTAGCTTCTTGGCCAGAGAGCTAACTTAATGGATTAGATCCTGGACTTCTCATGCATAAGACCTGAACCTTGGCACTAATTGGGCCACTGAGCATTTGTAGGTATGGCCACAAAACAGGCTTGGTGACTGTAGTTAATATTGCAACACAGGTTATTCTCTTACACTTCAGGTGGTTATAGTAAGAGACTTTTGCCAATTTGTAACTGATATGCTCTGATGGAACTGGATTAAAGTGATGGTGATATGAGTTTCTGTAATGCTTTCCTATAAAGCCAAGGTGTTCGTGTATTCACTTGATAGTTTATAGGGATTCATTTTTATCATTGAAGATTTTACTAGACAAAGGTCTCACAAGATATTTGTATGTAAATATATCTTTCATCAGGGCACCTTTATTTCATTAAGTTGTCTCATATGTTTATGCATTCTGAATCTCATCAGTTGATTCATTAGTATTAACATTTCTAATTGTTGAAAAATGTGTTTTAAAGCCTTATGATGCTGCAGATGACTGGTCTGAACATATTAGCTCTTCTGGGAAAAAATACTACTACAATTGTCGAACAGAAGTTTCACAATGGGAAAAGCCAAAAGAGTGGCTTGAAAGGTATTTGCTCTTAATTTAATTAAGTAGATGTCAGTAGATTAATTCTGCAGGTTAATGTTTGAGAACATGAAGCATTCTGTACTGCATGCATCCTGGTGATAGGTGTAGTATAGTTACTATTCATTGTAATTGCTGTGTTTGGCCCATTCTTTTAATAATGTCCCTTTAAAAAAAAAGGGCTATGGAGATAATAGACTGACCACATGCCTTGTGTGCTGGAAGCCCAGAATTTCATCCTGATACTTATTAGGCATGGTTCCCCCAGAGCACCACTGGCTATGACCCCTCCCTTAATGAAAAAATGCAAGGCTCAATTTGGGCAGTTGGGACTTGGAAACAGTTGTGCAGAGGGACTTGGAAACAGTTCCTGTATGCTGTATATAATTTAAACATTTCATATTTCCATTTGTGTCTCTTTTATATAATTGTAGTTTTTTTTGGGGGGTCACATCGAAAGGGTGTTCCTGACTCTCCACTCAGGAATTACTCCTGGTGGTGCTTAGGGGACCCTATGGGATGCCAGGGATCAAACCCAGGTCTGCTGCATGCAAGGCCAATGCCTTCCCCTTCTGTACGATTGCTCCAGCCCCTATAATTGTAATTTTCTTCATGATTCTTAGAACAATAATGTATTTTCCTTGTATATGTGACTTTGTGTGTGTGTGTGTGTATACACACACACACACACATATATATATATACACACACACATTTTATATACTATATCACTGTCCTATATATAGTATTGGCAGTATACACTATATACTGTATAGTTCAATGTACGGATGAAGACCACCTCGTACAAAAGGAAGACATTTTCCAGTAGACAATTTAACAGATGTGTGGAAATTGAATATGTAGACATTGTACAGTCATCAAAAAGACATTTTCCATTAGGCACATTAGTAAATCTGTGGAAATTCAATATGTGAACATTTTACAGACATACAGTCATTACACATTATACATCATCTGTACATTTAACTGTACTGTATATAGTATATATAGCCGTCTCCCATACCAGCTAAATGAGGATAGTCCTATTCAGATATCCTGTAGGTCCTTCCTCCAGTGTGTTCTGTTCTCTTGAGTATTTGATCAGAAGCAGTATATACTACTCATTGTACTAGATGCTGTTTTTATGAATGTGTCTATATTTTTGTTCTTAGAGAACAAAGACAAAAAAGAAGCAAACAAGATGGCAGTTAATAGCTTTCCAAAAGATAGGGACTACCGAAGAGAGGTGATGCAAGCAACAGCCACTAGTGGATTTGCCAGTGGAAGTAAGTACGGACTTTTTCCTGAAACATTATGTTTAATTCCATTTTTATAGTTTGTGTAATTACAAGTCTATGCAGCTCTTCTATGTGTATAAATTTAAATAGAGGAAACACGGATTCCTTCTATATCTAGCTAGTCCACAACTATTTCTGTTTCCTGGAAAGGGTAAAAGAGGATATTGTGAAGTAAATGCATAAACGCTAAATTATACCACAGTGGATAAAATTGAAATTTAGTAGATAAATTATCTTTCATGTCTTGGATTGGCTTTTTAAGATAGTTTCTGCCTCAAAACCCTTGTTACTTACTAAACTGAACAGTGACATCTGTTCTGAAACTCCCTGGCTTTTGGTCTAATAATGAGCTATAACCATGATAGTCACATCAAAGTACTTAGTATTATTTTGTGTTTTCAGTGGGAAACTTATTTATCCTCATTTGGAAATTGATTCTCTCTCGGTGCACATCTGTATAATGTCTGCATATTGAATTTCCCTAGATTTGTTAAAGTGTCTACTGGAAAATGTCTTCCTTTTGTCCTTGTGGTCTTCATCTTTACACTGAACTATGAACATAATCTGATTGTTTCTTTGGGCCAGATTTTTTTTCAAATTAAGGGGCTGTGGATTTCATGCTTTTTATTTTTCAAATAGATTTCAGTCTGAGGCTTTTACTGAAGATTTTATGTTCTCTATAGTTGCTTTATCCAAAGTAAAATTTAAATGCCCCTTAGAGTTTTGAGACATATTTTTAAGCTGTATTTTGGGGATTCCTTGTTTCATTACTCTCTAACTCAAAACAGAAATGTAGGTCTCATGAAAGGATGTTGATTTTTTTTTATTTGAAAGAATTAAGATGAACTAGAAAATTACATCATAGATGTTCTTTGGAACACTTAAATTTTTTATATTAGTGAAATTATACTTTGGAAATAATAGCCTTTAAATTACTCAAATTCAGGGTATTACTTTTAGGCAAAAGACTTAGGTTCCAGTTTCATTGTACATAGTTTAAAGTGACTGAACTCTGGCAACCAAACAAAATTAAAGTGAAAGTTTTCTTTTTGAGTTTGTGAGGATCTCCTGAGCAGAGTAGGGGTGAGATGGATATAGAGTGGCAAAAAGGTAGAAAATACAACATGCGAAAGTTGTTTAGACCAGACATGTCTGTTGTGGCTTATGCCTCCAAGGGAGAGAAAAAAGATGAGTGCCGAATATATCCACCTGTTCTTTCGAAAATTACCTGTGAAAATTTTCTCCTATTAGGAGTAAAGGAAGGGGTAGAGATGTTAAAGAAGTTGATGAAAGTGAAGTCATGCAATTTAGTTATAAACCATCTCTAAGGAAATAAAGTAGTCATTTGTGGTGTTTAATCATTTTTCTTTCATAAATGAGGTAGTTGTATGCTTTCAGTGGTAAGGTTGTGTTGACATACCAAAGTGGAAGATTGGCAGTCTGTGACCCAGATACATTTGGGCACATAATGTTTTCTTCTTAACTGTATATCACATAGAAAAATTACATGTATTCAGTTTTACTGCTTTTAACATTTTGTTCAATAATATATGAAAGTCACTAGTTTGTGACATTTTATTCTGCACTTGTTACATTGACTATAAACAGTATACCGTACTTCAGCTGTGAACTGAGTTGTAAATCATCCTATCCGTGTGTCCGTTGTGTGTTTTCTAGTCTTTCCCTACTATAAAGAATCCTTTCGTGTTGGTCTATAGCCACTGTTTGATTACTTCCTTATGCTCAGTTGATTGTTTTGTTTCTTCCCACACTCGCATTCATTGTTGCTGTTGAGAAGATGATGTTGAGATGATGGGAGTCTCATACCTGCCTGCCTGGTGCCCACACATTTGCAGGAGGAGGAGTAGGGTTTCCTTTTGGCAGTTCTAGGTCCACGTGCCATAGTGGTGCTCCAGGACCTCCAGGGCTACTCAGTGATTCTCAGGGCACTGTTGTGGTCCCTGGAATCAAATGGTCAGCCACTTGCACGTTTGCCTTAACTGCGGCTCTCCCCCACAGACTTTATCTGTAGCTCTACTCATGTTTTAGGTAACATTTACTAGTTATTTTGCTTTTTGGGGGCGAGCAGTTGTGTTAGGCTACACTGACTGCTTGCTGCCCATGGTTTATTCTTGGCTCTGTGTTCAGGGATCACTCCTGGCAGGGCTCAGGGGACCATATTAGGGACCTGAGAATCAAATCTGGGTCATCCACTGCAAGGCAAGTGCCCTATCTGCTCTGTTAACTCTCCAACCTCTGCTGTATTGCTTTTTTAATGTGACCAACCAAATCATACTTGGTGTCTTAGTAATAAAGTCACTAAGGCTTACTCAAAGATAAGTTGGTATAGTTTCCCCCTCTTAACTAAGGAGTTACCTGTTAGTGTAGTGTTCAGCTGCCAATAAAACATAATTAATGGTGGAGGGAAGCTCGAAGGATTTAGAAAATACATTTAAAGGAAATTACAAAAAGCTGATTTTATTTTTTAAAATATTACCATGCCTGGAAGTGCTTGTTGAGCAAGGATGGGGTGGGGATCTTGGCCTCACACATGCTAGGCATGTAGTCAAAACATGTGAGCTATTTCCCCATCCAACAAAACTGACTTAAGAGCTTTTTAATGGTCTGTTATGTAGCAATTTATGATACTATATTGAAAATTACATGAATACAATTAATAGATTGACTGCTACAAGATTATTTTTTTTATCTATAATTTGTGCTTCATAGTGTGCTTGCTCTATGATTAGAGAAACCAGTAGCAAAACTAAAAAATTAATTTTTTTCAGGTGCAGTTCATGGAATTGCTGTACAGGGTTATAGGACATGCAGCATCCTCACCATTTCTGACCTGTACATACTTACGCTATTGTATTCGTATGCTCGTCTGTTCTTGCGAACCAGAAAGGTCTCCAGGCATTTTCCTAGAGGTAGAACTAGAGATAGGACCTCTAGTTTATCTTGTAACAGGTGTACAAATAGAATTGCTGCTTGAACTGTATTGTCTAGAGGTGTGAGTAATAGAACACTGTTACAGCTACGGGTTTCTTAGTTCCTGCAATGCTGCTGGCAGATTTTTGTTGATGCCTAAAAATTTGGAATTGTCTTTAACCTTTATCTGATTACATTCTCTTTGATATATTTTGAATGTAGTAGCATAGACCTGAAAGGAAATTTTCTTGGTCATGGTGATTAAAGTGCTTGATATCCACTCTGACTGATTAGTGGGAATGAAAAATAGGATTATTTCTGTTTGAACTGTCCTTGTTAGGTTTTTATCTTAGTAGTGACCTTTTCAGGAATTAGAATAAAAAATGTATTCTATATACATGCAAATTGCTACTTTACCTGTGAGTTGATAATCATGCAACAGATTATTATGCTCTTGATTGTTTTATTGATTCATTTTTCTCATGAGCAATATATAACATTAAGCTTTTTTAAGTCAAAAGACCATGTGTTTAGTTGTGATTAAAGTTGGCAGTACCCTGTATTTTGATGGAATTTGTAGGAGTTGTGTACTCGTCTGGACTAGAGGAATCATGAGTTGGGTGGGGACAGTACACAGTGATGTTTAACAGGGAGTGCTTCCTTTGAGTACCGTGGATCAGCAGTGCTTGACGCTTCAGTGTTTCTCTCTTGAAAGTTGCTTTAGTTCTTTATTCACTGGCTCTTGGAATTCAGGTTATAGCCGTTTGGGGATTTTTGGTGAACTAGTGATGTCAACTTAACAATGCTTTGTTAGAAACATGGTGATAGAGTTTGAACTATTTCAGAACTCCTGAGTTTAAGTATTTTCGGTGGCTTTAAATATGAAATGGAAATGGATTTATTTTTATATGTAACTGGTAATAGCAGATAACAAATTTTTCTGTCTACTGTGATAGAGGCTTGCTATTTTCAGATACCATTACCTACACCTTGATTTCATAGCAGACTCTGGTATCTGCTATATTATTTTAAAATGAGTTGACTTAATATATGCACAGTTCATTCTAAACCCAGTCATCCTAAAGCAAGAGCTTTTAAGCCCTGGTACAAACTACCATAGAGCCCATCAGCTAATTCAGAAAAATTAGCCTAATAAGTTACTTTGCAAATTGAACCACTGTGGATAATTAAATTACAACCTATTATTCATATTTTAAAATAACAATTTTGCTTCTGTTTTAAAATAGTTTGGGGGGCGGAGTGATAGTACTGGGTAGGGCATTTGCCTTGCATGCGACCAGCCTGGGTTCGATCCCTGGCATCCCATATGGTCCCCCTGAGCATCGCTGGGTGTGACCCAAAAAGCAAATAAATATTTTGAAATTTTTTTCCCATTTGAACTAGGATATGTTTCTAGAATCCCCAAACAGTAGCCCACTTGAAATATTAAGCCTAGTTTCATATTTGTAGTTGAGCTAAAACTTTTTCAGTACTTGGATTTGATAGTGGTAAAACTGCAGACACTAACTGGGTTTGCAGTTTTGAAAAAAAAAAGATATACGTATGTTGCTAAATTAGGTGCTGTTAAAGACAGGATTCTAACGTAATCTTTTTTCTTCCCCCTTCCATCATTCCAACTTCTTTTTTCGAACTGTGAACTAAAGTGGAAGACAAGCATTCCAGTGATGCCAGTAGTTTGCTCCCACAGAATATTTTGTCTCAAACAAGCAGACACAATGACAGAGACTACAGACTGCCAAGAGCAGAGACTCACAGTAGTTCTACGCCAGTACAGCACCCCATCAAACCAGTGGTTCATCCAACTGCTACCCCAAGCACTGTTCCTTCTAGTCCATTTACGCTTCAGTCTGATCACCAGCCAAAGAAATCATTTGATGCTAATGGAGCATCTACTTTATCAAAACTGCCTACACCCACCACATCTTCTGTCCCTGCACAGAAAACAGAAAGAAAAGGTATGCCATTATTACTAGATGCTGCACGTTGAACTATAGTTTGGGAGTTGCTGATTATATTACATTATTTCTTTTAGCTTAAGTAATACTTCAGTTATAAGTTCTTTTTTAAGGTCTTTTAGAGTGTTACGGAGTAGGGTGAGGTTTAGCATGAGCCATGTTTCGTTCTTTGAATTTTTTATTATGAAGTCTCAACTGTTTTTGGCCTTTGGCACTTTGAGGCCAGGTTAATGTTTTAACATATCAAAGCCAAATGACCCTTCATATTTATATAAAGTAATTTTTAATTTTTGTGTAATTGCCTAGATGGTTTAGAAACTTTATTAAATGTAATATGAATAGAGATATTTGAAACTTGTCGTTTCTACATAATTTGCAACTATTGATTTTCATTTGTGGATTAGAAAACCCAAGTCATGGGTTTTCAAGATGTAGAGTCTTGATTTCCCTAGTTAAAACTTAAGTCTGGGGGCTGAAGCCATAGTACAGTGGGGAGGGCGATTGCCTTATACCCCACAGACCAGGGATCAATCCCTAGCATCCCATATGATCGCCCGATTACCTCCAGAAGTAATTCCTGAGTGCATAGCCAGTAGTAATTTCTGGGCATTGCCTGTGTGACCCAGAAAGCAAAAAAGCAAAAAATAAAAATCTTAAGTCTGAAGAGTAGAGATTACACTATTCTATCTACTCTTAGCGCCACAGTCTGAAAGAATGAGTTGACTTTGGCAGTGTTAGAAGTGATGAATAAGCTCATTGCCTAGGTCAGTCACAGACCCAAGCTTGCTGTTTCAAGAAACCAAGGACAGTAAGTAAGCATAGGATTGGTAGACTCAGTAGGCCATCAAAAGCATTAGTAATTGGGGTGAGGGTATTTGGGTTTGTTTTGCTTTGTTCTTTTATATTTTTTTTGGGGGGAGGGATGTGGTCAGCACACACTGTTCAGGGCTGACTCCTGACTTGGTGCTCCAGGATCCCTCCTAGTAGTGCTTGAGAGGATATATGTAGTGCTAGAATTCAGCCAGGGTCGGGCCACATGCATTCAGCCAGGGTTGGGCCACATTCAAGGCAAAGACCTTAGCCCTCTCTGTATTATCTCTCAAGCCGAACATCAGTAATTAAGGAACTTGTATTTATGTATGTCTTGAGGGGTTATTTGGTATGAAAACATTTTTTATGCATAACCTGTTGTCCAGTTATTTTGCATTGACTCCCAAACACTAAGCAGTGTCCAAGGGCTCTGGGGGCTACTCGTGGCAGTACTTAAAGCAGTACTGGAACCTGGTGCTACAGTGGGGTAGGGCCGTTCCCCAGCGATGCTAATTCACTCTTTGATTTAGTTTGTTGACGAAGAGTTTTTATTTTATTTCCAGCTTCCTATTATGAATGTTAATAAATTTTTTTGTGACTCTTTACTAAACTTTAGCATGCTTTATCACATAATTTCCATAAGGCATTAAGCAAGTTCTTCCAAGTGTCAAATTCTCTAGAGATGACTTATATATAGAAATCATACTTACACTGATAGAATTAAATTTATAAAAAGAAATCTGAAGAGGCTAAGTCTGAATTAATGCACAATAAACATTGCAGTGCATTCCAAAAGATGTTAATAGGGGTTTTTCATTCAGTTTGATTTTTAATCACAAAATGTATTTAAAGACTTTTTTTAAAAATAGACTTTTTTAAATGTTTTTTTTTTGTTTGTTGTTTTGTTTATGGGGTCTGGCTCTTTGCTCAGGAATTACTCCTGCAGTGTTCAGGAGACCATACAGGATGCCACGGATCGAATCCGGTTGACCGCCTGCATTTATTGAACCTAATACCTCACACATGAACGGCATGTGCGCTACTGAGTCCCAGCCTTATCACTAGTTGAGCTAAGTAAGCTTCTGATCCATGCCCTCTCCTGTTAGTCCATTCACCTATGGTGGCATCAGATTGGTGAAGAGCAGAGTGTAGAGCTTGGGTTTCTGCAGCCATGACAGTAGTTCAAACCCCCGACCTCACTCACAGTCCCTGAGCAGTGCCCAGTGCGTACACCTCCCTACTCTCCTGACCCAGTGCGCCTCCCTACTCTCCTGACCCAGTGCATACACCTCCCTACTCTCCTGACCCAGTGCGTACACCTCCCTACTCTCCTGACATCCTTCCCAGTGCGTGCACCTCCCTACTCTCCTGACCCAGTGCGTGCACCTCCCTACTCTCCTGACCCAGTGTGCACCTCCCTACTCTCCTGACCCAGTGCGTGCACCTCCCTACTCTCCTGACCCAGTGCGTACACCTCCCTACTCTCCTGACCCAGTGCGTGCACCTCCCTACTCTCCTGACCCAATACCTCCACTCTCCTGACCCAGTGCGTACACCTCCCTACTCTCCTGACCCAGTGCGTACACCTCCCTACTCTCCTGACCCAGTGCGTACACCTCCCTACTCTCCTGACCCAGTGCGTACACCTCCCTACTCTCCTGACCCAGTGCGTACACCTCCCTACTCTCCTGACCCAGTGCGTACACCTCCCTACTCTCCTGACCCAGTGTGCACCTCCCTACTTGACAGGGTACCTTACTGAAGTGCTGCTCTATTGGTGCTTACCCTACTTTGTGCCTCTCTCTGACCAGTGCGTCACCTCCTACTCTCCTGACCCAGTCGTACACCTCCCTACTCTCCTGACCCAGTGCGTACACCTCCCTACTCTCCTGACCCAGTGCGTACACCTCCCTACTCTCCTGACCCAGTGCATACACCTCCCTACTCTCCTGACCCAGTGCGTACACCTCCCTACTCTCCTGACCCAGTGCGTACACCTCCCTACCCCACACCCCCAAGTTTTGATGGTTCTTGTTACCCAAAAAAAAAAATTTGTACATCATATCTCCTAGCAAATATTTGACATTAACCACCAAAGTCTACTTTCATGTTTTCCACAATTCATCTGTTACAGAGTTTAGCATTTCTTAGGACTTGGTCCTTTTTTTTTTAATCGCGTTTTGAAATGAAGAACACATTGTTTCTTATATTTATATCTGGTTGAATTCCATATTCTCTTAAGAAACCAGCTCTGATACCCTTTGGAGGTATCCAGTAACATCTCCTGCTGTTTCCTGCTTCAAGCACTGTTATGTGCCAGAATTAGTGTTGAAAGGTTCCTTACATACATCTGAGTTTACTCTTACTTTAGAGCCACTCCTGGTGGTGTTCAGGAGCAGGAGGGGCGGGAGAAACACCATCCAGTTGAAATGTGGCCCTCTGTTGGCAAGACATTGAGCTCTCTCCAGCCCTGTTTACTTTTTTTTTTTTTTTTGGGTCACACCGGGCAATGCTCAGGGGTTACTCCTGGCTCTGCACTCAGGAATTACTCCTGGCGGTGCTCAGGGGACCATATGGGATGCTGGGGATCGAACCTGGGTCGGCATGGACTGGCGCGTGCAAGGCCAGTGCCCTACGCGCTGGACTATAGCTCTGGCCCCAGCCCTGTTTACTTTTAAAACACATTGTAAAGGAAATCACACTCGTATCTGAACCTGAACATTGTTAGTTTTCAACACCATGATGTTTGAGGTGGCTTTTCCAAAATCTGTGTTCTAGTTCACCTCAGGTTGCTGTGTGTAGCCCTGGTAGTCATGACCATCTGCCTCAATTGCCCCACTGGGAATGGGAATGCTACATAATGAGAGATCTGTATCACTTTGGGTTTAAGCAAATCGTAATGATTCAGCTTTAAAGTACCTTTGTTAATCATGTAAAAATTTTTACATGTTATTACTGTCACTTTTGCAGCTTGGTTAACATTATGCTCAGAATAGAAATCAGGACTCCAGGCCAAGCTTGAGCACTAGCCCCTGGCTCCTGTCTGTTTAATTTCGGTTTTTGTGCCACACTTGTTGGTGCTCAGGCATCCACTCTGGCGTGCTGGGGAACCATATGGAGTGCCAGGGCTTGAACCAAGGTTGGCTGCGTGCAAGGCCAGCACCCTTCCCACTGTACTATTATTCTGGCCTCTTGTTTGGTAATGTAAAAATTATTAAACTAACTTCCTGGGGACGGAGGCGATAGCACAGCGGGTAGAGCGTTTGCTTTGCATGCTGCCGACCCGGGTTCCATCCCCGTCATCCCATATGGTCCCCCGAGCACCGCCAGGAGTAATTCCTGAGTGAAGAGCCGGGTGTGACCCAAAAAGCAAAAAATATTAAAAAAAAAATAAAATAAAATAACTTCCTAGTTACAAAATGCCCATTGTATATTCATGCTCTATCTGAAAAAGAAAAGTAAGGCAGCTTAACATGCTCAAAAAAAAAAAATTAGGACTGAAGAGACAGTACAGCAGATAGGTTGCTGCTGCCTGCCTTGAATGTGTCAACCCAGGTTCAGTTCTACACAATCCCAGATGGTCCCCCCAAACCTCACCAGGAGTAAGCCTGAGCACAGCAGGTGTGACCTGAAAACCAAAAAAAATCATTTCACCAATTGGCAGTCCTGTGACCATTTTAACTGACCCAAACTTCACCCTCTGTTACAGATTTGTTTGTACTAAGAAAATAGGCTTAAGACTTGAATCTTAGTCTTATGTTTTAGCCAAACATATGCGAGTCAGTTTAATATCTTAATCAGGAAACTTGGTGGGTTCTCTTTTTTTTTTTTTTTTGCCCGCCCCTCTCCCTTTTGGGTTTTTTGGGTGGTGTTTCATTCCTAGTAGTGTCTGAAGTTAGTAGTCCTAGCTAGCTCTATGGTCACTCTTGGTGGTGCTCAGGCACTTTTTGGTGTTAGAACTAGGTGCTTTACATTCAAAATATGCATATCAGTTCTGTGAATTTCTAAGTAATTTAAGATTTATTAGCATAGATAAATTGAAAACTAGATAAGTCACCACAGAAGGGAGTTTAATATTGACTTCAAGTTAGCGGTCAGATTACCAGGGCTAGTCACTGTCACAAGCCAGTTCCATAGTTCTTGATCTAAAAAAGTTATTTACTTGAAGTACTCTTCCAAATAGTGATTTGACCAATATTTATAGAGAAATTCAAAGTAATGTCAACACTTTCAACTGTTTTATCAGTCTTTTCTAAACTCTAGGAAGGTAAAGCCAATAATGGTCTACTTTTGTTGTGAGATAATTTTTTTAGGACTGCTAAGCATTTCTGGAAAATTGGCCATAGATTTGAAGTTACTGTTATGTAACTAATGTGAAAATACATCAGTGGAGGGATTTTATCTGTCAGTAAAGTCAACAGCTGAAAGAATATTTGAAAATATATATTGAAGGTAGAGAAGCCTTTATATCCAGACAAATGCATGGGGTTAAGTATATTCTAGCCATGAGATGCCCTGAATTAGAGCAATGCGTTACTGGGTGTGGGCCCTGTCAAACAAAAACAGAAACAAGCGGGTGCTTTAAGTCAGTAAGTTTGCTACATTAAAAGACAAAGACAAATCCCCAGGCCAGAGAACTAGTACAGTAGGGCATTTGCCTTGCAAAACCGAAGTGAATGACCCATTTAATATCCATACTTGCAAGCCTATAAAACAATAGAAAATAATTGTTTTTTGGGGCCAAATAGTTACACCAGGGACAGTGGTTCCCTTGGTAGGTTCCCTTGGTAGGCTGCTGCCTCCCCTCATCCCATGTGGTCCCCTGAGCACTGCCAGGAGTAATTCCTGAGCACCACCAGGTGTGACCCAGAAAGGAAAAAAATAATAATTGTTTTTTTGAGAGTGTTGGAGGAGGTGGCACTCTTGTGTACTGCTTGCTGTCAAGGAATGTAAAAAATTCTACTGTGGAACACTGTTGAGTAGCTCCTCAGAAAGTAAAGCAAAATTGCCACAGAACCCAGCAAATTCCTTACCTAGATTATGAATAATAGCCAAAAGGTCGAGCAATGTAAGTTTTACTCATTGGAAGAATGAGCAGAAGGCGATACAATATGTACATGCAACAATGGTACCATTATATAATATAATGCAGGTAGATTTGGCATCACAAACCTTGTAAGTTTAAGACGATGAGAAATAACAGACAAATACTATATATATTCCACTTTGTTAGGCACCTAGAACTAGCCACTTCCTCTGGCAATGAACAGTGGTTGCCAGAGAGGTGGGGAAGGAGAGAGAAATGTGAAGTTAACGTTAAACTGAGTTGAAAAATAGATGATTTTTCATCTATTTGAAAAGATGAAACATTGTGGAGCTGTGTAATAGTGATGCTTGTATAATAATCACTTGATCACTTGAATCCCGTTATTCTTCGATTTGCTTGAGCAGGAGCCAGTAACATTTCCATTTGACTCTATCACGTGCCAATGTGGCCCAATGGCATCTGGTTGCTTCAGGAGTACAAAGAGCCTAAAACCGTTTGTTCAGGGTCTTGACGAAGTCTGACCATCTTGTAAGTGGGCGGCCACGTGATCTTTTGACATCCCGTGGGATCCAGTCAGTATCGGCTCTAGTCCAGCGGTCATCTCCAAATCGCATTACATGTCCAGCCCATCTGGTTTTTGATACCTTGGCAAACAAGACAGCGTCCCTGATATTTGCCAGCATTAAAACATTTCAAGAGAAAGATTATACATGCCAGAAATTAAAATTAAGATGAGTTGGCTGGCCTACAAACCAGTAACAATTATAGACCTCATTTCCCTGAACTGAAGGAATGGTCTGAGGCTCTTCGGGTTCCTGGAGCAAGCAGATGCCCTTGGGCTACATTAGTACATGTTAGGACTTATGGAGATGTTTATGGTGCCTGCTCAAGCAAATTGATGAACAACGGAAAGACAAGTTATACAAGTGGCTGGTCTTGTTTGTTTGTTTCCTTTAAATTAGTGGGTATTATAAGAACTGTTGACTCTGGGGATAGGGGAATGTAACTGGAACTTTAATGGAGGTCATTTAGGCAAAAGTCTGTTAAATTTGCCAATATTTTATTTACATTTTAGTATAACAATTTAAAATTAACTAATGCAAGTTGCAAAATACATCTTTAAAACACCATACTTATGTGCATTTTAAGTATATAGAAACAGTATATTTTAACACAACTTGAAATATTCAGATAAAATAGTTTTAAATAGGTTAATATGCCATGGGTTATATACCAGGTGTTGTCATCTAGCTGCCTTATTTTTTTTTCTATTACACTGTATGATTTTTCCTTTTTAATTTCCATATTGTGCTTGACAGCGTACTATCGTCTTTTAAATCCACTACTACAAAGTAGAGCAACCTGTGCTACCCTGGTAGCAGTCGTTTAAACTTGTTCATGCGTCCTTTTCATTATAGCAACTCTCAGATCACCTTGGCAGGTTAATTATAAGAAATACAATGAAGTATCTCTTTAGATATTGTTGTACATTTAAAAAGATGTTTGGTATGCCAGGAAAATGTGGGTTAAAGGTAAATTTCTATTGGAAGGGGAGAGGCAGTTGGCCACACCAGCTATGCTCAGGGGTTACTACTGGCTGTGTGCTCAGGAATTATTCCTGGTGGTGTTCTGAGGACCAAAGGGATGCTGAAGATTGAACCCAGGTTAGCCACATGCAAGGCAAGTACCCTACCCAGTGAATTATCTCTCCAGCCTTCTAAATTTTGATTTTGAGTTGTGATTTGAGAGGGTAACTAAAAGAGGTGAGGGATACTACTTTAAATCTCAGAATTTTAGGTTAAGTAACAAGTTGTGGTGAATTTCTCCCTCTACTGGTTAAAACAGGTAATATAAATAATTCATAATTCTAAACAAAGGGAGAGAGATAAAGGCTTTACAAGACATAGGGAGACTCAATTTAAACTAAAACTGAATATGCTTACTGTGGATTGTTTTTAAAAAAGAATTGGTTAGAGAAACTGTAAGACAGAGAAATAAGACAAAGTGAGTTGAGTTCTTTGTTTTAAAATAGCTTGGATATCACTAAATTAGTGCAAAGATAGTTATCAGAATGCCACCAGAGCTGGAACTGAGTACCGTCCCGCGCAGAGCACACTCATTGTTAAGAACCTCTTTTAAAAACAAAACAACTTTTTTTTTGGCGGGGGTCACACCCGGCCATGCTCAGGGGTTACTCCTGACTCTTTGCTCAGGAATTACTGGTGGAGCTCGGGGACCATATGAGATGCTGGAGATCGAACCCGGGTCAGCGGCATTCAAGGCAAACACCCTACCTGCTGTGCTATCACTCCGCCAACCCCCAAAAGAGAAAGCTTCATTTAAAGAATGTAACAAGAGGCTGCTAGTCTTAAAAATGCCTCTAAGTCTACTGAAATGAGATATAGAACACTTCATTTATTCTCTAAAAAATACATTTTTACCTTTAGCTATTTTCAAAAAGCCAGCTTTTAAAATGAATGCTTAGCTTGACAGAAGTCCGTGTAGATGAGTTAGTTTATTAGCTTCCCATCCTAACAGATTAGACTCCATATAAGTGGATACAAGTTAGATTTCTCAAAAGACTATAGTGACTTAGCTTTATGAAAATAGCATAAAGTAAGATGTTCATTGTCAACTTTTCAGATAATTATGGATGCCATAGACTTTCCTTCCCATTATCCTGCTTTTTCAGGGTGGGAGGGTGGCTGCATCAGCTGTGATCAGTTTACTCTGTGCTCAGGGATCACTCTGTTGAGCCTTTGGGGAGACCTTATGTGGTGCCAGGGATGAACCCGAGTCAGCCATGTGCCAGGCAAAGCACCTTTCCTGCTGGACTCCCAAACCTCAACTCCCATTACTTTAATATCTGAATCCATAGACTAAGAGAGCATCCAGTCAACAGTATGGTGGTGTCAACTTCTGTTTTGTTTTGTTTTTTTAACCAGGCTAAAATATAAGTGAAATGATCTCCTGAAGGAAAGAAACTCTTGTTCTATGTAAGAAGATCCTGGGTAACAAAGGATCTGTTAGAGCAAAGCTACTTCTGATGATAGTACTTACTGTCAAGATAATTTTCTAAACTTAAACTGAGAGTTACTATTGTGATCCATACTTCAGAAGATCATTTTTATGAGTCACTTAGATAGAGGGGGATGAATGAAGCATTTAGAGGGGAAAAACGTCTTGTAAAACCAGAGTGCTAAAGACTTCCCCTGAAAAAGTGGTTTAGCTTTCTTTGGTCTTTTTGTTATCTATCTATTGTGCTATATTTACATTTTTTGTTGTTTTGTAAAAGAGGATCCTTCTCCACCATCCTCACAACCAACAAGGAGTGCCAGCATTGCTGATTGGTATTGCAGTTTCACATTCCCTTGGTCCTTCCCAGTGCTATTAGATTGGGTGATCTGTAGTTTAATTTTTTTTTTTGGGGGGGGTCACTCCCTGCAGTGCCCAGGGGTTACTCCTGGCTCATTTGCTCAGGAATTACTCTGGCGGTGCTTGGGCGCCTGGGGACCATATGGGATGCGTGAACCTGGGTTGCCTGCATGCAAGGCAGATGCTCTACCCGCTGTGCTATCACTTCGGCCCCTGTATTTTAATTTTAACAGTAAAATTCTAAAGAACATTCTATTGAAAACTAATAATCATTTTTATATAGAAATTATGAAATGGCTATTGGTTCAGGAATTTTTTGAGTAATAGCTGACTTCCATACTATGTATAATCTCAAAAATCTGAACAATTTATTCTGGAGGTAACGTAAAAGATTAAAGTAGAAAAGTCCCCAATAATGTGGTTAGAGTAAGGATCATTCAGGCTCTTAAGTACTCATTGTCCATTTAGGAGGTGAAAATATGAAACCTGCTTCATTCTAAATATTAATCAGAATGTTGCTTTGATGTCTATTTTTGTTGGCCTACTCTTAGAGGAATATGATCTGGAGAAAACAGTAGTATAAAATGTAATAACTAGCAGCAGTTTTCTAAGGAAAATGTGTATCGTTCAAAAATTTCTTGCGCTTGTTTGTTAAATTCAAAACAGCTGGAAGAGATGGCTGGAGGGTTAGTATAACAGGTAAGGTGTTTGCCTTGCACGCTGCCAACCTAAGTTTCTTTCTTTCTTTTTTTTTTTTTTTTTTGCTTTTTTGGTCACACCGGCGATGCTCAGGGGTTACTCCTGGCTCTGCACTCAGAAATTGCTCCTGGCGGTGCTCGGGGGGACCATATGGGGTGCCGGGAGTTGAACCCGGGCTGGCATCGGCTGGCGCGTGCATGGCAAATGCCCTACCCACTGGGCTATCGCTCCGGCCCCTAAGTTTCATTCCAGACATCTCATAAGGCCCCCCACCCCACCCCCAAGCACTGTCTTCCCGTTCATCACCGATTTGCTCGAGCGGGCACCAGCAACATCTCCATATCTCCCTGTCCGTTGCAAGTAGAGCCCAAGGGCACCTGCTTGCTCCAGGAACACGAAGAGCCTCAAACCATTCCATCAGGTCATGGGAATGAGGTCTATAATTGTTACACCCCCAAGCACTACCAGGAATAATTCTTGAATGCAGAGCCAGGAGTAACCCCTGAGCATCACCAAGTGTGACCCAGACCCTCCCTTCTCCCACCCTCCCTAAATCTGGAAGTGATACTCTGCTAGATTTATGGGCCCTCTTTAAATGTCTTAAAAATAAGGCCATTTACTACAAAAATTAGAATTTAGCTTTAAGTTGATAATTGATCATGTATCCTTGAAATACACTTAAAGCAGAGAGGTCTTTTGACAGTTGTGTAATTTAGTTATGGGGGGGAAAAGAGTTATGGTGGAGGAATCCTCTTTCCATTAAGCTCTCACCAGTCAGTATTCATTTGGGGTTGATGAACTTTTATGGTTTTGTGCTAAAATGAAACAAATCTGGGGCCAGGGAGGTAGTTCAAAGGGTAAAGGCTTTGTATCCTGCTGAACCCAGTACAAATCCCCTGGCATTATATATGGTCCCTGAGCACCAAAAATTCTGAAAACTAAACATTGTAAGTACTGTTAAACGTTTTTTCCTTATTTACCTACACCAGTGTTATATCTGAGAGAACATAGCTGTGGAGAAACTGGGTCAGTAAGTATTTCTCCAACTTCTCTAAATTATGTTATTTTTCAGTTTGATTATGTTTAGTTTTTAGTAGAAAGTTTAGCATTTCCAATACTTCTTGTTATCTATTTGTCAGACTTAAAATAAAAAATTGGGGTGCCAGAGCAGTAGGACTGAGCAGGTCAGGTGCTTTGGTGCTTAGCCTCGCACACGGCTGACCCGGTTTCGATCCCATATGGTTTCCGATGCCCACCAGGAATGAGCCCTGAGCACAGCTGGGGTGCGCCCCCCACCCTTCAGTGAAGAGTATCCTTACTTTTAATTTCCGTTCTTTATTAATGAACCATTGCTATTTCTTCTTACAATGTATTCCTTTTTAGCTCTCTGATGTTTCTACTGTTTGTCTTTCTTGATTTATAGGAGTTTCTTAAAATATTTTGGCTCCCACTACTTTGACTATAATTGGGGTTTTATGGGTTTTT
The DNA here is from genome assembly GCA_021461705.1 of Cryptotis parvus. Lineage (NCBI taxonomy): Eukaryota > Metazoa > Chordata > Mammalia > Eulipotyphla > Soricidae > Cryptotis > Cryptotis parvus. The sequence goes on along the minus strand of JAJIBD010007010.1, from coordinate 50,428 downwards.
TTTGCTTTGTAGTTGCCTGCTTCCTGATACTAAAGGATCCTCCCATGTCCCCATGCACGACTCTCTCCTGCACCCATCATGGTTTTTATGTCTGACAATGTTTTGTTTCCACATTTTCTTGTTTGATTGGTTTTGGTTTGGGGGCCACTTTGTGGCACTCAGAGTTATTCCTGTGTTCTCAGGGATTACTTCTGGCAGTGCGGCAGGACCCGATGCATTGTCTGCGAGCAAACTAGGGTCACCCCCATATGCGCAGGGCGTGCTCCTTGGCCTCTGCTCACTCACCCTCTTCTGGATTGCAGCCATAGAATTTGTCAACACTTGGTATATTGAGTCTGTATAAATAACTTGTAATGATAGCTTCAGGTGATAGTGTTTTAATGTCTATTTTACTTCTGAGCGATGGATTTTTTTTTTTTTTTTTTTTTGGTATTTTTGACTGATTTTGCTATGGAAGAAGTTTTTAATTCTGATAATCCTTAAATGATGGAGACTGTGGAGACTGAAGTAGTCTGGAGACTGAAGCGGTCTGTGGAGAGATTTTTTTTTGTATTTTTGGCTGGTTTTGCTATGGAAGAAGTTTTCAATTTTGATAATCCTTAAATGATGGAGACTATGGAGACTGAAGCGGTCATTGAAACCCTAGCCAAACAGGGCGTTCAACACCAATACATCAAGATCCTTCGTGAGCTGTATTATGGATTCACCACCAGGATCTCACCATTCTACAAGGAAGTGATCATTGATGTCAAAAGAGGGGTTCGGCAGGATGATACCATTTCACCAAAACTCTTCAGTGCCACCCTCGAGAACATCATGCGACAATTAGAATGGGAAGGAATAGGAGTGAAGATAGATGGTCGGCAACTGCACAACCTCCTCTTCGCTGATAACATCATTCTAATAACACCAAACATTAGCCAAGCGGCACAAATGCTGGCTGACTTTGACCGATAATGTGGAAAGAGAGGTCTACAGTTGAATCTCAGCAAAACTATGTTCAGGAAAAATGAACTAGTTCCAGAGACCACATTCACTCTCAATGGAACAGACATCTCTGAATGTAGCAGTTATGTGTACCTAGGTCGAGAAGTCACCATGATGAACGACCTAAAACCTGAGCTGCACAGGAGGATGAGAGTGGCATGGAATGCCTTCAAAGGCATCGAAGAAATAGCTAAAAGGACAAAGAACCTCCGGCTCTAGGCACATCTCTTCAACTCCACCATTCTCCCTTTATTAGCATAAGCCTCAGAGACCTGGGCCCTATGAAAGCAGGATGAGAATGCTATTCGGGTCTCCTAGAGAGGAATCGAAAGAGCTATGCTTGGAATATCACACCTCACTCAAGTAAGAGAAGGAATCTGGAGTTCCGATTTCCGTTGCTGTTCCAGAGTCAGGGATGCTGTCTCGTTTGCCAAGGCATCGAAAGTCAGATGGGCTGGACATGTAATGCGATTTGGAGACGACTGCAGGACTAGAGTCGTTACTGACTGGATCCCACGGGATGTCAAACGATCACGTGGCCGCCCACCTACAAGATGGTCAGACTTCCTTGTCAAGACCCTGAATGAACGGTTTGAGGCTCTTTGTATTCCTGAAGCAACCAGGTGCCATTGGGCTACACTAGCACGTGATAGGGTCAAATGGAAATGTTACTGGCTCCTGCTCGAGCAGATCGAAAAATAACGGGATTCAAGTGATCAAGTGAATCCTTTAATACTACCAGTAGAGTTCATTGTTTTATATATTTAATTACAAAACTAGTATATTATTTCTAAAATGGAGTCTTCGCTTTATCAAAAACTTAGTCTGCCGAATGTGATGGTGCCTTACGATATGTATGAAAACCTTTGCTATATTTAATTGTTAACTGGTATAAATAATTTTCCAGCTTAAATTATTTTATCAGACATGAATTAGATTCAGGAGAACTGTATTGCTCCTTTTATCTTTATTAAAGCCTTTTTTTTTTTTTTTTTTTTTTTTTGGCTTTTGGACCACACAGTGATTCTCTGGTTTACTTGGAAATTCCTCCTAGTTTTGTGCTCAGAAATTGCCCATGGCAGTACTATCTCCATTTACTTTATTTGGGGGGCTCCAAATAGAGCGCCTCCCCTTCCCCCACCCTTTTTAGGGAGGAAGGGTCACACCCAGCAATGCTCAGGGGTTACTTCTGGCTCTGTACTCAGGAATTACTCCTGGTGGCGCTCGGGAACCATATGGGATCCCAGGTCAGCCACATGCAAGGCAAACACCCTCCCTGCTGGACTATTGCTCTAGCCCCTAAAGTGGCTCATGTGCCAGCGAGATGGCACAGGGGTTAAGGCACAAATTCCTGGCGTCCACGTACAATCCTTGAGCACCACCAGGGCTTACTCCTGAGCATCACTGGGGATGACCGAAAGCTGAAAACCAAAAAAAGTTGTTCAGAATATCATTGAACAGTATGACAACATGAATTTAGAGTCGGTCATGGGTGTTAGGTTAAAGTATTGCTGTTTTACTGGATGCTCTAACTTGAAACAGGTTGTAAGTTGGTGCTTCCTGCTCCATCTCCTTACCTTTGAAATGGGGGATATGGTGTCATGTATATTTATAGGGACCCTGTATCTACATGTGCCCCTCCCTCACCTTATTACGGTAAAGATTGAATGAGTTCACTGCGTTAGGTCCCTGGTACGTGGAGGTTGTTTATTTGAGATTGGCTTTCTATTTTTCCCTTATTCGAGTACAGTTTTTTTCAGCCCTTTTATTCTTTTGTTTCATGTAGAATCTGCATCAGGAGACAAAACCGTATCCCATTCTTGCACAACTCCTTCCACATCCTCTGCCTCCGGTCTGAATCCTCCATCAGCGCCCCGACATCCGCCCTCCAACGATCCCTGTTTCTCCGGGTCCCACAGTCTCCAGTACCTCCATTACTTCAGGACCCAAATCTTCTTAGACAGTTGCTTCCTGCTTTGCAAGCCACGCTTCAACTTAATAATTCAAATGTGGACATATCCAAAATAAATGAAGGTAAATTTTTGTAGCAGTTTAGAAAACAATTTTTACTGTGCAAATTACATTCTTAGTAAAATTCCTAATTTAAGGGTGATGCTTGTTTCACTTTGTGTTACATTTGAACTTTATTTTGGAACTTCCAAACTTCACTTACAATTTTATTTCCTTCACTGTGTTTTTTTAAGACTTAATATGTATGCTCCCAAATTCATAGTCAGTGATTTTAATGCCAAGATAGGACCGAGAAGATCAGCTGAAGAACTCCACATCGGGACCCATGGCCTAGAATGGAACGAACAGGGTGAGAGACTATCTGAGTTCATCATGTCCACCAAGACCATTCATGGGAACTCACAGTTCCAGAAGGCTGAAGCGAAACGTTGGACATGGGAATCTCCTGGTGGACAGTTCCACAGTGAAATTGACCACATCATCTTCAATCAACGGTTTTGTCTGACTGATGTTGCTGTCTTCCCCAAGTTCCAAACAAGATCGGACCATGATCTCCTTCGTGCAAAATTTTACTTCACGCAACAGGGAGAAAAGGCTGCAAAGTTTAAGAAGAGAACTCCCAGAACGACCACCAACTGGGAACTCTTTGGCACCATTGCAGCAACTTGGGAAGATACCATCATTGAGGACATCGATGAAGAATACAACCGACTGGTTCAGCACCTCCATGATTGTGCGAAGAATGCCAAGAGAGAGAAAGACACAAAAGGACGCCTGTCTTCAGAAACTCTCGAGCTCATTCGCCAACGTGGCAAGGTGCAAGCCTCAGGTGACCAAATGCTAATGTCCAAGCTTGCAAGGCGGTGCAGAGAAGGAATAAAAGAAGACCTCAAAGACAGAAGAGCAGAAATACTGGAAGATGCAGCAGAAGCCAGGAAAAGCATTTTCATTGCCCTCCTGTCCTTCGTCAACTATGAGACCAAGATGACTGCCCTCCAACGCCCTGATGGATCTATCACATCTTCCAGAAAGGCAATGGAGAAGATTATCCATGACTTCTACTCAGATCTCTTTGATAGCCATGTCCACCTGCCCACATACCAAATTCCACAGGTTGGATATGTCATTCCCAACGTTCTCCCTTCTGAAATCCAACATGCCATTTTGTCGGTAAAGAAGGAATAGCACCAGGCCCAGACAAAGTCAGACCTGAACACCTGAAGAATCTGCTGTCGGTACTCATCAATACACTAGCTCGGCTCGTCACACGCTACCTGTCCGAATGCAATGTGCCCTACCAATGGAAAACCAGCAGGACAGTTCTACTGTTCAAGAAGGGAGACATCCGCGACATTGGCAACTATCACCCCATCTGCTTGTTGTCTGTCATCTACAAACTGTTTACACGAGTCATCCTGAACAGGATTGGCAGAACATTAGATGAAAGACAACCAAGCGAGGAAGCTGTCTTCCAGAAAGGATTCAGCACAATCAACTGTATCCACATGGTAACCAAGCTAATTGAAGTTTGTAGGGAGTACAAGATGCTACTCTGTCTCACGTTCATTGATTTGAAGAAAGCCTTTGTTTCTGTGGAGACTGAAGCGGTCATCAAAGCCCTAGCCAAAAAGGTGTTCAAACCCAATACATCAAGATCCTTCGTGAGCTGTATTATGGATTCACCACCAGGATCTCACCATTCTACAAGGGAAGTGATTGATGTCAAAAGAGGGGTTCGGCAGGGTGATACCATTTCACCAAACTTCAGTGCCACCCAGAACATCATGCGACAATTAGAATGGGAAGGAATGGGAGTGAAGATAGATGGTCGGCAACTACACCACCTCCGCTTGGCTGATGACATCGTTCTGATAACACCAAACATAGCTAAGTGGCACAAATGCTGGCTGACTTCAACCGAGAATGTGGAAAGAGAGGTCTACAGCTGAATCTCAGCAAAACTATGTTCAGGAAAAATGAACTAGTTCCAGAGACCACATTCACTCTCAATGGAACAGACATCTCTGAATGTAGCAGTTATGTGTACCTAGGTCGAGAAGTCAACATGATGAATGACCTAAAATCTGAGCTGTGCAGGAGGAAGAGAGTGGCTTGGAATGCCTTCAAGAGCATCGAAGAAATAGCTAAAAGGATAAAGAACCTCTGGCTCTGGGCACATCTCTTCTACTCCACCGTTCTTGCTGCATTAACATACGCCTCAGAGACCTGGGCCCTACGAAAGCAGGATGAGAATGCTATTCGGGTCTCCCAGAGAGGAATCGAAAGAGCTATGCTTGGAATATCACACCTCACTCAAGTGAGAGAAGGAATCGGAGTTCCGACCTCCATCGCTATACCAGAATCATGGATGCTGTCTTGTTTGCCAAGGCATTGAAATTCAGACGGCTGGACATATAATGCAATTTGGAGATGACCGCTGGACTAGAGCCATTACCGACTGGATCCCACGGGATGTCAAAAGATCATGTGGCCGCCCACCTATAAGATGGTCCGACTTCCTTGTCAAGACCCTGAAGGAACAGTTTGAGGCTCTTCATATTCCTGAGTCAATCAGATGCCATTGGGCTACATTATTGGCACGTGATAGGGTCAAATGGAAATGTTACTGGCTCCCGCTTGAGCAAATCTATGATTAACGGGATTCAAGTGCTCAAGTGATCAAGTTGAAAGTTTTTAAAACTGGTTTTAAAATTTTTAATTTCTCTAGGTTTTTAGAGTCACCTTTAAATGGGTAAATTATTTGAATGTCTAAAATAATGTTAATTACTGAGAATAGAAATATAGGTAGATCCTGCATTATAGTAATTGAAAATAAATTTTGAGTGATGATGATCCTACTATTTAGGCAGCTGCCTCGAATTAGGCTGAATGACATTAAGATAAACATTTAGATTCACACATTGAATTATAACAGCAAAGTAAATTTTTTCTGTATAATTTCAAATAGTTTTACATATATAATGCATAACTATAATATGTATAAAATGGGTTAACTTCCTTTGCTATTTTATTTAGCGTTCTGATTATTGGTCTTAATTGACCCTAACTTGTTTGTAATTGGGTTTATTCTTTAAGGTGCTTGGGCCACTCTTGTGCTGGTAAGATGGTAGAGCTCCTGTTTAAGAGCAGGGAGCCCCATCTTTGGTTCTCAGGACTTCATGGTCCTCTGTGCATGTGGCAATGACCCCTGGTCCCTCTCCACCTTCTAAGCATTAAACTAGGAGTGGTAACTCTAGGCACAGCTGGGTATGATCCCAACAATCTATAATTATGCCATTTTCTTGTTTGATGGATAAACGTTTTGATAGGCACAGCAGAGTGATATTTCATAGGTTAACAATAGTGGAACCCTAGGGTCGAAGTACATAGCAGGTAGGGTGTTTGCCTTGCTTGCAGCTGACCCAGCTTCGATTCCCCGTCATCCCATATGGTTCCCTGATCACTGCCAGGAGTAATTCTTGAGTACAGAACCAGGAGTAACCCCTGAACATTGCCGCATATGACTACAAAAGAAAAAAAATAGTGGAACCCTGTGGCCAGAGCAATAGAATAGCAGGGAGAGAGCATTTATTTGCCTTGCATAGGAGTAATTCCTCAGTGCAGAGCCAGGAGCAACCCCCTGAGTATCACCCGGTGCTACCCCAAAAAGCTGATGATGATGATGCTGCTCCTGCTTATGATGTTGATGATAAAAAGAGTGAACCCTGTTAGTAGACTATCTGTGCTTTGAAAACACCTGATATTCCAACCATCCAACAGCTATATGTATCTGTGTATATTAATTTGTTGAGAGTTGAGTGTTGATTTATGTTTTGAATAATTTACTTGTGTTATAAGCAGACACATCAAGACACATCAACTATTAAATACCCACTTAATTGTCAGTAATGTTCTGAGCATTTTACCTAGACATAAATAGGTTTTTCGTAAGAGAGGTTCCAGTGAACAGGCTTGAGTAAAACTATCATACAGGACTTTTCTTTTTGACTCAACCCATGAATTTTGGTGTGATGGGAATTGTTTTACTGTCATAAACATTTTCAGATCTTTAGACCTGTTATATACACATTATTTTTCAGGCTTTTGAGAGTTAATTTGAAACACTTTTTCTGAGTTTGAGTTTTTGAAAGTTGTTACTAATGTTGGTGTTTAATTTAAGATATATTTTCTTAGTTCTTACAGCTGCTGTGACCCAAGCCTCATTGCAGTCAATAATTCATAAGTTTCTCACTGCTGGACCATCTGCTTTCAACATAACTTCTCTGATCTCTCAGGCTGCTCAGCTTTCAACACAAGGTATTTATACTCTTAAAAATATCTAAAAATTTGTATCTTTATTTTTTTTAAATACTTGGCTATCAATTATCTTAATCTTTGAGATTAGCTGAAGATTTTATATTTTTTATTTTTTTGGAAACTATGTAGTGATTTTTTTGTTGTTTGTTTTGGGACCGTGTCTTCAAGAGTTCAGGGATAACTCTTGGTGGGTTAGGGCACCATATGGGGGCCAGGGATTGAATCTGGGTCCGCCATTTACAAAGCAAGCCGCTACCCACTATACTATCTCTGACCCTATAGTGTTTTATTTGATATTTATCTTTATGCTGCCATCACATTTGTTGAAAATAGATATTTAGTTCATAATTTCGTGCAGCAGTTGACTCCATATACTCTAGGTATAAGTAAAACAGTGTACTTTGGGTGAAATTTTTATCTCAAATTGATATTACGCATGTTAAGAGATTCAGGAACAGGTGAGTCCTGTTGTAAAGAAGCAATGCCGCTTCTCTGTGAAAGTATATGATTGAAAGGGGCTAAAGTTCTTCATTAGACTTGTCTCTGGTGTCAAATCAAAGTCTAATTAATCAAGAACTCTGGCAACTTTCTGGCTAATCTGGAGAAACTAGAGAATAAGGGGATTGAAGGAAGCCTGGGAAATGGAGATGCGAATATAGCCATCCTGGGGAAGAGATCAGACGCCGCTCCTGTGCCTGAGGAACTGGCATCACCTGGGTGTGCTTGTCTAACCAAGCCAGTGTGGCTACAGTGAATATCTCAGACTTTGTCTTTAAAAAGGTGAATTTTCTTTTGAAAGGGAATTTGGGGGGCCAGAGGGGGGCAGGCTGAGGCATGTGGAGAGATGCTAAGTCTTTCTCACATATATTACAAAGATTTTGGCTTATTTGAAATAATTTGCTTCACTTTTTACAGCTCAGCCATCTAATCAGTCTCCAATGTCTTTAACGCCTGATGCCTCGTCCCCAAGATCGTATGTGTCTCCAAGAATAAGCACACCCCAAACTAACACAGTTCCTATCAAGCCTTTGATTAGTACTCCTCCTGTTTCATCGCAGCCAAAGGTATGCTGCCTCTCAGGGAAGTCGGAAGAGGGCATGTCAAGAAAACTTGTAGCAAAAGTGATTTTGCTGTTTCTTAGAACAACTATTGTGGGGAAAACCCTCCTTAAGAGTAAAGTGTTACTGTGGTGGAAGTGTGTATGATTCGATTACCTGAGATTGAGAGGCAGGAAGGAGTGCCGTTTGTGCTGTTCTTAGGGACTGGGAGAGCCACAGAAAGGACAGACTTGTCTTAGTGTGTATAGAATTTTTTTGATAGTAGGAGATATGTGAAAACCTGTTCTCTAGTGACTCCCACATCCCCATTCTTTAGTTCAGAAGTAAGTTTGTTTCTATGCTAACAACTTTATTTCTGTGTATAATATTTAACTTTCACATCAGGAGAAACAACCCTGCTTTATTTTATACATAAAATATAAAAAATATTAGGGTTTTGTGAATAAATCTAAACCTTTTCCATCTAAAACACATTTTGCTGGATTTTTTGTTTAAAAAAAATGTTACGTGGATGACTAAACTGGGCTAGAAATTGCTGTCCTATTGCTAGAATCTGAGCAGTCAGCTTTTACGCCACATGTTTGAGTTTTCCCCATAATTCGCTAGCAAATCCCAGTCATATCCTCTTTGCTTGTAGGTTATTGCAAGTAAGATAGTGGAAGATTTGGAAGTCTGGTTCATACAAGTTGTAACCTTTGTTTCTTTTTAGCTTTGAATTGTAAATAAATAATAGGGGCATTTTTCAAGTTACTGTAAAACAGTGGACTATTTCAAACTTTTTATCTATCCATCCATTCTTTCATTCATTCATTTTGCTGTTTGGGTCACACTGGAGATGCTCAGGGGTACTCCTGGCTCTACACTCAGGAATTACCCCTGGCAATGCTCAGATATGGGATGCCGGGATCAAACCTTGGTGAGCCGCGATATAAGGCAAATGCATTCCCCACTGTGCTATGGCTCAGGCCCCTATTTCAAACTTTCATGCCAGAGAGTTCTTTACTCCCATATAGTCATAATCAGAAATAGTAATGAAAATGCATTAAAACTGAGTAGAGTTGGACAAATTTTGGAGTTTTTATTTATGACTTTTCTCTACTTAAGCCACTTGTTTTCAGTTCCGTCTAAATTGAATTTTTAAGTTGTGTTTTCTTGCACAATGAAATTCCATAGTTTTCCTTTATTTTAACTTATTTGGGCTGCATCCAGTGGTGCTCAGGTATTCATTATGAAGCTCAGGGGACCAAGTGCTGTGCCAGAGATTGAACTCAGGTTGACTGCTTGCAAGACAAGCGCCTTAACTTATGTATGTATTTCTGTCTCTGCCTTTATTTTCATGGAAGAATTAAGATAACTTCCAGCAAGAGAACTTTAGAACATTAAAATGTCTAAAATAAGTAAAAACTTATTTTCAGAGTGGTTTAAGAAAGTGTTATGAATGGTGACTGAAATGACAATGTAACAAACCATTTCAGGGAGGGGGTGACCTGTCTCAGTAGTGGTAGAGACTGTGTTTCAACTGTCTAGGCCACACTTGGATCTAGTATAAATTTTCAGTCTCCCAGAGACGTTGTGACAGGATTGTGTCACTCATACCCCCCCATCAAGTCGCATTCTGCTGGTGAATGCAGCTTGATCACAGGTGGGCCTGATTGTCTTTAGTCCCTTGATAAAGATGCTTGTTTTCTCTCGGTGGCACCTGAATATTATGTCTCTGCCATGGTCCTCTCAATAGACCTCTGTAGGGTAAAGCATCCTTTTAAAGGACATACAAGTTTTGTGTGGGTCGTTGTTTATTGTTGTGTATCTTACTGTAGTGTAAGAAGTGGATTGATACATTTCCTCCTTAGGCTGTTAATTTATTGCCATAGAAGTAATAGTAAATCTAAAAGGTATTAGAGTGTCATAAAGAAAACAGGGCAAAAATTGAAGCTAACCACTTCATACCTGATAGGCAACTGGACCATTGTCTCTTAAAGAAATTGTGTCTTTTAAAACTCAGCTCTTCTTAAAAGGTCAGATGTAGCTTAAAGCTCTGGAGTGTATGCTTGCCATAGGATAGCCCCAGGTTGATTCCTGACATTGTCTCCAGGGCTCCCTGGTGCTTTGAAGATTAAAAAAAAGAGAACAACACTCTACTAATGGCCTTTGATTAGTTTTATTGTTTTTTTTTAAAAAAGTTCTCTTTTACAGTGTTTAAGATTATTGACTAGACTTGTCCTGTGCTTCTGAAGACCTGTTACGGATCAATAATAATTCATATAAGTAGACATGTTACTGCTAATCTTAATAGAGCAGCTCTTGTTATCATAGAGAAACAGAACCTGTAGTGGTAGAACTTCTGCTTTTATCTAGTTTTCATTCTGTCTGAGTATGTGATAGTTTGAATCAACCAAAATTTTGACATTCCAGGTTAGTACTCCAGTAGTTAAGCAAGGACCAGTTTCACAATCAGCAACACAGCAGCCTGTAACGGCTGAGAAGCAGCAAGGTCATGAACCTCTCTCTCCTCGAAGTCTTCAGCGGTCGAAGTAAGTGTATTTGATGTATTGGAACAACAGCACCTCCCTCCCTGCCCCTCCCCACCCCCGCATGGAATATTGCTTTGTTCAGATACTAGAGAGAACGTTTGTATGATCCAACAATCTTTATAGATTGAACAACTTAGTTTCATATATTCTGTAATTTCCAGAGGCAGATACAAAAAGATTATTATCTCTGGTAGTAAAATTTGAATTGTTTTGAAAAAATACTCCAGAGTCTGTCTCTTTTAGTGGTATGTCTGTGAGGCATGCTTCAAAGTACATAAACCTGATACTACCATCATTTGTTGGAAATTAATCATTTGAACTTCACCTCATTAGTTTTACGTTGGAGTGTATTGATGAAGTATCGTGCTCTTGTCTTAAAAGTTACTATTTTCCGGTGATATTCTGGGTTTCCTAAGTAGCGCCAGCTCTACAGATGACTTGTCAGCACTGAATTGTGTCTATCACTTCTTTGCTAATTAATAAATGTAACTTTGAGTTATTTTAATTTGATTGATGCCTCTTTATTTCCTGCTGTGAAGTGACAAATAACTTTATTTGATGAAGAAGCACATAAGCTTTGGCCGAACTAAACACCTGTAAGTGAGAGTTGTTCCCTTCAAATTTACCTTGGAAAGTGTCTGCATTGCTCAGGACATTTGGGGGGAAATTATTTTAAATTGTCTTTTGAGGCTTGGGTGTCACTTTTAAATATTTTAAAGTTGGTGGTGAAAATTCTTCATCCCTTTGGGAGATTTAGATTTGGAAAGTAACAAGTTCATTGAGAACCAAGTGTGGTGAAGCAGTAGGCTAGGAAGTCAACACAGGTCAGTACACTTTTGGTTCTCATCACCATATCACCAAACTAACCTTGCCACAGTTTGAAAAGATGACCAATCTTTTCGGTCTTATTTTGCCAGTAAATTTATTCATGCTAGGGGCGGAGCGATAGTCCAGCAGGTAGGGCGTTTGCCTTGCACGCCGTCCGGCCCATGCCGGCCCAGGTTCGATGCCCAGCATCCCATATGGTCCCCAAGCACCGCCAGGAGTAATTCCTGAGTGCAGAGCCAGGAGAAACCCCTGAGCATTGCCGGGTGTGACCCAAAAAAAGCAAACAAACAAACAAAAAAAAAAAAATTCACGCTATCAAAAGATGCCTATGTTTGACTTCACATTACTCACCCAGTATTTTGTTTTTAAGGCCATGTGTTTTTCCTTAAATTATAAGATTTTCAGGTGTGTCACATACATGCAACTGAAAATGAGACCATTTTTATTCTTAGTATTTGGTAGTATACAAAGAATTGGGTTGGCTCAGATTGTAAAAAATACTGTTATTTTAAAATTGGCTGGCATTTGTGTTAAAGGATTTGGTTTTTAAACTACACTTGTTTTCATGTTCAAATACCAATTGTTCTTAAGCTTGTGTATCTTTAGTAGGAGATGTTGGCAGTGTCTGCAGTACCTAGAAACTACTTTTGAACACCCTATACATGCAGTTCTTTTTTCCCTCCCAGTAGCCAGAGAAGTCCATCACCTGGTCCAAATCATACTTCTAGTAGTAATGTATCAAATGCAGCAGTTGTACCACAGAATTCATCTGCCCGACCCACGTGTTCATTAACGCCTACGCTAGCAGCACACTTCAGTGAAAATCTCATAAAGCATGTTCAAGGATGGCCTGCAGACCACGCAGAGAAAACAGGTATGTTGGCATGATTGACAGCTTGTGTTTTATCTTTGGATGCTCAAAAGAGACGCTTTCACAGCTGGAGACTGACAGAATAGTCCAGGAGATAAGGCACTCTCCGTACTTGTGCACTGCTTATGGTCCCTGGGCATTCTGAGGAGCTCCAAAAATCTGTCCCACCCCAGTATCGGCTCTGAATCGCCGAATTCAAGATACATTTAAAATAGTTGGCGTCCTTTTATAAAATATTTGATTCATGTTTATAGGGGCTTTGTAACTTTTTGTACTGTCATAAAATATTATGGCTTGATAAAATGTCATAGTTTCCATTACTGCTAGCCTAGACAGATGTCTCGTTTTGCCAGTGTGACCCATGAGACCAAATAGCCCATCTCACGGTTACCTGGTCTAGTGAAGCCTGGCTCACTGTCGCACTGTCTTTTTATTTCCCCTTCATTGTCCCGTTGTCCTACTAGATCACGGGAAGAAGTTAGGTCGTGTAGTTCTGGGATGAGGGTCCTTCGCACATTCCACTGGCTTCTCCCTTTTATCAGAACTGGCCATCTGAAAAATTGTTTAGGTTCACATGGTGTTTCTTTTTTTTTGGTAAGCATTTTTTTTTCCATTCTTACCTAGGTTTTATTTTTATAGAATATTTTATACCACCGTGAGATTACAAAGATGGTCATAAGATGTTCATATTTGGGTTTCGGCCATACAGTGTTCCAGCACCCATCCCACCACCAGTGCCCATCTCCCACCACACATGGTGTTTCTTAAACACAGGAGTGCAGTGGAGCCCTTTAGCAATGCTGCACTGGACCATTGTTTTGGCTAACCCCTTATCACCCACACAGTCATGAGCCCTATTCGGATAGACGCTTTCAGAGAAAACCAAGTATAATGTCATCTTCATTTAAGTAAGATTCTACTTTGTAGTTTAATTTTTATGCAAGTTATGTTTTATGACATTTCTTTATATAGGCATCAAGGTTGAGAGAAGAAGCCCATAACATGGGAAGTGTTCACATGTCAGAAATTTGTACTGAACTAAAAAATTTAAGATCATTAGTCCGAGTATGTGAAATTCAAGCAACTTTACGAGAACAGAGGTAAGTTTTTCACTGAAAAAAATGTTTTTATCATTAAACCTAACATCAAACCTAGGAATTTGAAGTTTAAAATTGGTCTTTTTATCTGATGTCACGTTTGATAGTAATAGATCTGGTGAACAGTAAGTAGTATTTAATTTTTTTCCCCTGAGGGCTGGTAGGGTGTTTACAAACACAGCCTGTCTGGGTTCTATCCTTACATCCCATATGGTCTGCCAGGAGTAATTCCTGAGGACAAAGCTGGAGTCACCCCTGAGCATCATGAGATGTGGCACAAAAACAGAATCTTTTTTCCTTAATATTTTAAAACAAATGGAATCTTGAGTATAGATAATTACTAAGCCACCACTACCTGATACACCCTGAAGAGTAGGAATTTAGGGTATCACTTGTTCCAGTTGAAGTTCAACCCCAAAATTTGATCACTGATGGGTCCCTTGGAATCATGCAGAGAATTCCGTTTCTAGCTGCGTCAATGATGTGTGCTTTGTTTCTCACTTCACACGCTTCAGTTGTGTCCACCCGTGTTCAAGTAGGAGCCAGCAGTGGTCCATGCCAGCATTTGTGTGTTAAACTTTTGTCTTCTATTTCTTAATCTCTGTCCCATTCAGACTAATTCTTAATTTCTCTAAAAATTTATTTAATTTTTAAATATCTATTGTAATTTTCAGGGCAAACTTAAAATATCGGGAAATTAATAAACATAGCCAGAAATTTTTTTGCTGTGGAAATTGATTTGAAAGTGGTATTAATGTGAAAAAGCCTGTTTGTACTTTTTGAACCTGAAAAATATAGTGAACAACGTTTTAAGCCAATCTGTGTACTTATTAATTGAGAAACTGTTAGGAAACATTGTTTTACAATCCAGGCATACTAAAATAAAATGGAGCTTATATTTTACAGTAACGTTCTCAATTCTGGATTATTTTTTAATTACTAGTCTTTAGTTACTTATTCTGGATATTATAATTAAAAGTTTGTGATGTTTAAACATTCTTTTCTTTCAGGATACTGTTTTTGAGACAACAAATTAAGGAACTCGAAAAGCTAAAAAATCAGAACTCCTTCATGGTTTGAAGATGTGAAAAATTGCACATGGTTTTGAGTACAGGAACTGTAAATCTCTTGCCCAATCTTAACATTTTTGAGCTGCATTTAAGTAGACTTTGGACCGTTAAGCTGGGCAAAGGAAATGACAAGGGGGCGGGTCTGTGAGAGTCAATTCAGGGGGATGATACAAAATTGATTTGTAAAACCCTTGAAATGTAGATTTCTTGTAGATGTATTCTTCACGTTGTAAATATGTTTTGTAGAGTGAAGCCATGGGAAGCCATGTGTAACAGAGCTTAGACATCCAAAACTAATCAATGCTGAGGTGGCTAAATCCCTAGCCTTTTACATGTAAACCTGTCTGCAAAATTAGCCTTTTTTTTAATTTGGGGGTTAATTTATCATTCAGAAATCTTGAATTTTCAAAAATTCAGTGCAAGCGCCAGGCGATCTGTGTCCAAGAATACGATTTTGAACCATATGGGCAATGTACAAAATATCATGAACAACTGTTTCCACACTTGCGCCTGATAAAGAGCAGTGCTTCTCCATTGGTTTTGCAGAAATTCTTTCCACTTCCCATGTGTTCCATTCCCCTCAGAAATCCTTGATCTGACTTTATCCATTTTTTAAGGCGCCTCTTTTTCTCCTTTCTTAAGGCACTGTTGCTATGGCACTTTTCTATAATCTTTTCATTCCTGTGTACAGTAGCTTAAAATTGCAGTGATTGAGCATAACCCACTTGTTTGTATAAATTATTGAAATCCATTTGCACCCTGTAAGAATGGACTTAAAAGTACTGCTGGGCATGTGTGCTGAAAGTACATTGATTGCTCGACTATAAGGAAATGGCCCGCTGAATATGGTTGTGGGAGGAGGGGAAAGAGGAAAAAGCTAGTCAGATGTGACTTGTATCTGTTGTAATAAACATGTTAAAACAAAACAGTTGTTACTTTTCTTTTCCTTCGGTCAGTGCATATTAGATTTGGAACTACCTGGGGATTCTCTTTATCAGAAATATTCTTGTTGAATATTTTTACTTAATTGAAATAATTCCTTAAGGAAGCTTTAAGTCTGTTAACAGGAAAATGTGTATAAGATATTTAAGGAAATAAATATGAAATTCAACAAGAATGATTAAGTCACTTCCCAAGTGGTTGTTCTTTGTTAAGCCCTGGTTTATCTTAAAGTCTTGCTATTATGACATTTCATTTTGAAGGATGTTTGTGTTGTAGCTAACTGTTCAAGTCTGGTGCTGACCGCTGTTCTTAGCCATCACAAAACGCTAAATTTGTGTAATTGGAGCTTTCTGCTTTACCTGGAGATGGTAGGAAAGCTCAGCTTTGTATATTGTTTCCTAAAGTATATTAAAATAAAAAAAGAAACTATTGCTACTATAAATTTACCTTGGCTTTTTTTTTCCCTTTGCTAAAATATTGGTCACATGGCCTTAGCATGACACTGCCAGTATTCTAACAAATCACAAGGGTTTATTTAAGCAGAGAAAGTAAAAAACTGTAATTTGAAAAATTGTACTCAATTTAGAGACTTTCTGTTTTGTCTGTTGAGGCAGATAATATCATGTGCTTTCAGAACTGCCAGCACCAAGGGCTTACTTTGTGATGCCAGATTATGTTATCACGTTCTGGGATACTAAAGTTTAAGTTGCTCTTATGTTTTGAGCACAAAGTATAAAAGATAATGAATGCTGAGACTTAACAAAATGTTAAAGGTAAACTGTAAGCAATAGTATGGATATTTCCTTTTAAATATAAGATGTTCCAGTGTAATTAAAAACTAAAAGTCTAAACTGGAAGCTGACTTCTTAATTGTAACTTGGAAATACTTTGAAAATGTAAAAGCCATGTCACAAAATCTTATCATCATGAAATGTTCATACTTGTGTGAGATTGTTGACATTCGCTGGACTTGATTAGTGCGTGTGATGAACTCCAAGCCTTTGTTAAGCCAGAACCCTTACTCGGAGTCCTGTACCTTCCCTGGAGAGAGTGAGCAGTTAATGCTCTAGTAAGAAATCTTCCTGATCAAATGGCAGTTTTACTTGTGATACAAGGAAATTCTGAGTTTGGTTTGCTAAGTTTATTGTTCTCTATCACCGTAACTCCTTTGCTTTAAGAAATGTTTACATCCTTAAATGAATCACTCACGTCTATGTAGTAAAAGATGCCTCATTTGAATTTCTTGGTGAATTTTTAAACACAGGAAATTAAAGTTTTTGTGGAGATATTTTTACAATATTTGATTCACTTATTCTTTAGTAAATTATTTTAAATACTGCACTTTAATACAAACATGGTATCCAGCTACCTTGAGTAACTAACATGAGTAGCCGGGAATATTTATTAAAATAAGCATGATATCTGGGAATATTCTTACCTAGTTGACCTGTTGTCATTATTTTGAACATGTTTCTCATTTTGGCACCTTGGATCAAAGTTTGCAACTAGAAATACAGAGAGTCCTTAGGAAGCCTCAGGGTTTTTACTATGTTTCTCTATTTGAAGAGACTCTTATGGTCAAATCTTTACAAACTAATACTGTAATAAAATGTATTTTGTGAAGATGTGTCTGCTAGAAAGGCTTTACCCAGAAGAACCAGCTTCTCTACTTTTCCTTTGCTTCTCCTATTAACTGACTTTTAAAACTTGGACTAAATACGGGAAACCCACGCTTCACCATTTTTTAAATAGTCCAAATGAATGATTTTGTCTCCTAAATTTTATATGTTTTCACACTTGTTAAGTCTTGGAAAGGAGGTGCTTAAAACTTTGCAAAGAATGAATTGTTCATTTCACAAACAATATATTGTTCTGTTAAAACACAATTTTAGCTTCAAGGATCATTTCAAAGGGGAGGGGGCAGGGCAGAGGGCGCCGAAGTAATTCACTGCAAACCAGAACTATTACTGTAGTTCAGAATTTAAAGCTACTGTATTTAGATGTGGGGTTTGAATATACAGTTTCTTTTCAATACCTGTAAATATGGCTATATTCTTGTATTTGTACTGGAGTGTACAAAATGACACTAAAAAGTAATAAATATGTTTTGACTATATTGTGCAGTTATTTCAGAACAGTCTGTTAAATCTTGGTGCCTCATTTCCATGAGTAAGAGAACCAGATTACTGCGAAATTTAAATAGCCATTAATTTCAGTAGCCTTGATATGATTCCTGAGTTGGAGGGGGGTCTTTGTCCAATTCTAAAATTTGCTGTACACCATTCCTGATTTCTGAGTTTGGGCCTGAAGTTCCACCTACCCTGGTAGATGTCATCCAGGTGACTGGTTTTACAAATCTGTCTCCGGTCACAGCTGTATCACTGTCTTCCCGTTGTTCACCATTGCTCTAGCTGGCACCAGTAATATCTCCTTATGTCCTGTCACGAGCAAGTGTAGCCCAAGGGCATCTTCTTGCTCCAGGGTCAGGAAGAGCCTCAAACTATTCTTCAGGTCATGGAATTGAGGTCCATGATTGTTACTAGTTTTTGGCATATCCAAAAAGAACATGGGTAGCTTGCCAGCTCTGCCTGGCAAGGACTAGGTGTTTTGTTGTATGCAGCCAGCCTGGGTTTGACTCCCCAACACCATATGTGATCCTCTGAGCACAGTGCCAGGAATAAACCCAGAGTACTACTGGGGTGCTCTTGCCCCCACTCCCCACATTATCACCGATCTTTCTTGATCTCCCAGTAACAATTTAGATAATTTTACCCTAGCATGACTCGTTCTCTAAAAGTTTTCATACTCAGATCTCATTTTCAGTCAGTGCCATCATTGAGACCGCACTTGCTTGAGTCCCAAAAAGGAATTGCCCTTGGTTTTATTGCCCTCGTATTTAATTGCCTTTGGAAGGTACTAAAAACGTACTCTGGATTTTGATTTGAGAATTTCCACTATTGTTGAGTCTACTTACTGTTTAATTCTATCCTACAATTATTTTCAATTCAACCTCTGCTGCTCCAGAATCCTGATCTGTCTTTGCTTCCGTCCACATTTTACCACATGGTCTACTCATACAGCAGAAATCCAAACCTCCTACTAACTTATGGTGTGCAAAGCCCCAATACTCATTGCAATACTAGGGTATGGCTTCAGTTTCCATGAATACCCATCTGAAAGAAAACCTTTCACCACTAGTAACAGTAGTGTTATACACTAACTTCGCTTTTTTTTTTTAAAGCAGTTTACTATTGATAACCAAAACATAACTCCAAACCTGTGTTGTTAGCCTTATGGAATATGGTTTTTTTTTTTTTTGTTGATCACACCCGGCAATGCTCCGGGGTTTCTCCCTGGCTCTTCACTCAAGGAATTGATCCTGGCAGTGCTCGGGGGACCATATGGGATGCTGGGGATCGAACCCAGGCCGGCATGGGCCGGCAGCATGCAAGGCAAACGCCCTACCCGCTGGGCGATCGCTCTGGCCCCGTGAAATACGGTGTTTCTAAGGTGAACTGAGTTGTTGGCGAGAGTCTGATTCATTTACTTAAGTATAAAAAAACGAGTGAGAAGCATGAAGGAACCTGACAGGATAAGCTTGAGGGGGGGACAGTGGAATCTGAGGTGTGATGGGGTGATGTATGGTAAATTGGGGCCCATGTTACAGTGTCAGTGTCCAACACCTTGATAGGCAACACTTTGAGGTAACGTGTTGCATCTAACCAGATCCCAAGGGTTGTAGAGGCAGGAAATAGTCCACTAACATTCTCATTTACCGGCTGCATATAACTACCCTGAGAGGAAAACGCTTATATTACGAGAACTCCTTGCCTTTGTGATGGAAGGTTTATCAGGCACTTGACACCTTCCTATATATCGCGAGATGCATTTTTCCATTTTTTATATGTAACTATTTAAATGTGTTTCCATATTTAAGGTAGACCAATTTTACCAGCCTATGTGAAGGCATAGATTGCAAAAGATGGACCAGAGAAATAGTACAGGGGTGTTGGGCTTCCCTTGCACACACCTGCAGTTGACCCCAGTCCAGTACTTAACTCCGTATTTGGGCATCAAGGCCTTTCCCCGATCAAAAGGGTCACAATGACAGTTTCCTTAATAGGTGGTTCCATAACCTAGGTGATCAGATGTCTTTGTGTGACCGAAGTATAAATACCTTCTCAGCTTAGTTTAGTATTTTAACAAATATTTTCTTAGGCTGGAGAGGCAGTACAAAGGTGTTAGGTCGCTTGCCTTGCACTGTGGCCACAGCTGGGACACTGATGAGAATGTGATTCAAATATTGGCATCACCTATTACCCTGACACCCAGGTGTGACCCCGTAAGGCTGAGTAGATCCAGGAAGTGGCACTTCTGCATGCGTTTTCTGCAGTATCAATTCCTGCCGTCCTGTCTGCCCCGTCAGCCCCTGCCAGGAGTGACTCCTGGGTAGCTGGAAGTAAGCCCGGAGCACTGCTGGTGTGGCCCCAAGACAAAATATGTTTTATTTTTCCATTTTGATGTAGACATTCATAAAAGCGTTCGTGATAAGGTCACTTCCACTTGATCACTTGAATCCCGTTATTCATCGATTTGCTTTCGAGTGGGCGCCAGTAACATTTCCATTGGACCTATCACGTGCCAATGTAGCCCAATGGCATCTGGTTGATTCAGGAACATGAAGAGCCTCAAACCGTTCCTTCAGGGTCTTGACAAGGAAGTCTGACCATCTTGTAGGTGGGCGGCCACGTGATCTTTTGACATCCCGTGGGATCCAGTCGGTAACGGCTCTAGTCCAGCGGTTGTCTCCAAATCGCATTACATGTCCAGCCCATCTGATTTTCGAAGCCTTGGCAAAGCGAGACAGAGTCCCTGATTCTGGAATAGCGACGGAGGTCAGAACTCCGGATTCCTTCTCTCACTTGAGTGAGACGTGATATTCCAAGCATAGCTCTTTCCATGCCTCTCTGGGAGACCCGAATAGCATTCTCATCCTGCTTTCGTAGGGCCCAGGTCTCTGAGAAGTATGTTAATGCAGGGAGAACGGTGGAGTCGAAGAGATGTGCCCGGAGCCGGAGGTTCTTTGTCCTCATGATAAGGTAATTTTAAAAATTAACTTGGGGTGGGGAGTGGGCAGAGTGCATACAGCCAACTTGGGTTTGACCTACAAGGAGTGACCCCTGGGCCCAGAAAAGTTAAATGCGCTTCCATCCTCCAAAGAACTCATGGAACTGAGAGGTCAACGCCAGGGCCGTCTCAGCCTACATCTTTCCATGTGTCGTTTGACAAGTCGTGTTAAAAGGATGTTTGAGGATGGAGGACAGCACAGTGAGGAGGGCAAGAGTGGACAGAGGGGCAGCATACAGGGAGGAGGCGTGGGAGGGGACTTAGTGGCCGTGGCTGGGGTAGTGGGTGAAGCGGTTACTCCTCTAGTTCTGCCTGGATTAGAACTGACCCAGGACAAAAGGTTCTCTATAAAGCCAAGGACTGAAAAAGGTGAAGATCGGACAAGCTAAGTAATAAAGCAGAGGCTGAAACCACTAACAAAACTAAGCAAAGAGAAGCGTGTGGAAATCCGGCGATGTCTTCTGATCAGGGATAAAGTCTGCAGAGTGTTGTCCTCATGTATGGAGTAAAGTGGAGAGTGGTGATACTGTAAGCAACTGACCACTAGAGGGGAAATGTACATGAGATAAGTGAAGTGTTGCAGTGCAGAAAGGTGATTAGAGATGGTGTTGCAGACAGGGGCCCCTGGCAATGAGATTTGTAGCAACAAATAATACCAAGATTTGAAGAAGTCCCCAAGTCACGAGCCCTGCAGTAGTCTGAAGGCACGGAGGCAGCACCCAGCCCAGTTGTGGCTGGTTATGCCCAATGCTGTTTCAGCGAGCTCATCTCAATAGTTTGAAATTGGCCGTATTTATAGCATAGAATGGGGTAACTTTCACATCAAGCTTGACTTCTGAAATCTATTTTGAATATTATCAGCACACCTCTGGAAACTGCTAGCATCACAGTAAAGAGCAGGGGCTGCAGGGAGGGGGCTTTGATAAAATATAGGCAAACCTTTAGACCCTTAAGTCCTATGTGGTGGAGTTGGACAAAAGATAATAGTCAAGTGGCGGGCTAGCACTGCCAGATTCAAGGGCCACATGGGAAGCACATCTGGTGGTCTCGGGGCTTGCTCAGCTCTGCTCGCTAGCACTCCTGGGAACCCTATGTGGTGCTGGGGATTCAACTAGGGTCTGCCTCCGTACAAGGCACGTGTATTTCTCTCTGACCCCTCTGCCAGATTCCTTTAAAACCAGGGCAAGCCTATTGAGATGTTGCCTGCAGTAGAAGACTTCCAAATCCTCTTCACACAATGTGAATTGCTTCAGAACAATCTCACAGCAGCCCTGGAAAGAGGGTGCACAGAGGGGCCAGGGCGGGGTGCCTGCCACACAACGCCTGCTCCCTGACTCAGAGGTGGCTTCGATGTTGTGAAGATGTTGCAAATTTGTCATTTATATTTGCTATATATTATAAATAAATTTATATGTATATTATAATTTATATATTAATGTTTTTATTATACCACTCTGAGCTATACAATTACAAAGATGTTCATGATTGAGTTTCAGTCACACAGTGTTCCAGCACCCATCCCGTCACCAGTGCACATTTCCTGCCCTCCTCCTCCTCCTCCTCCTCCTCCTCCTCCTCCTCCTCCTCCTCCTCCTCCTCCTCTTCCTCCTCCTCCTCCCTTTTCTCTCTTACACATTGTGGCTTCCCTAAAGTCATTTAGGGATTACCATGTAAATCCTTTTGTGTACATTCAATGCTCAGTTCTAGATTAATTTCGTTCAGCATGATAGTCTCCATGTCCATCCATTTGCAGGATGACTTCATTTCTGACAGCTGCATAGTATTCCATTGTGTAGATGTACCATAGTTTTTTTTTTTTTTTTTTTGCTTTTTTTGGGCCACACCCGGCAATGCTCAGGGGCTACTCCTGGCTCTGCACTCAGGAATTACTCCTGGCGGTGCTCGGGGGACCATATGGGATGCCAGGGATCGAACCCAGGCCGGCATGAGCCGGCGCAAAGGCAAACGCCCTACCCGCTTCTTTAGCCAGTCTCTGTTCTTGGGCATTCAGGTTGTTTCCAGATTGTGGCTATTGTGAATAGTGCTGCAATGAATATAGAAGTACAGATAGTGTTTCTGCTGTGTATTTTTGGGTATTTTTGGGTCTCCCAGGAGTGGTATTTCAGGTCAAATGGCATATAAGAAAGTGTTCTTCATCATTAATCATCAGGGAGATGCAAATCAAAACAACAATGAGATTTCATCTCACACCACAGAGACTGGCACACATTCAAAAGAGCAAGAGCAACCAGTGCTGGCATGGATGCGGAGAAAAGGACTCTCATCCACTGTTGGTGGGAGTGCCAACTGGTCCAGCCCATTTGGAAAACAATATGGACAATCCTCTAAAAACTTGATATTGAGCTTCCATTTAACCTATAATTATAATTTACATTACATAAATATAACAAATTATATATATATATATACCCTAACAAGCATTGTTAGGTGAGTGGAGCCGTTGCTTTCTCACAGGGCTGGGTGCTTTTCAAATGCCTCCATGCCTTCCCTCTGTCCCACCCCCAAAGGTTTTGACTTAAACTCTTTGTAGTTTTTTTTTAAATTAAACATTTTATTATACCACCGTGAGATATACAATTACAACGTTGTTCATGTTTGGAGGTTTCGGTCACAGTGTTCCAGCACCCCGCCCTCCACCAGTGCCCATTTCCCACCACCAATGTCCCCAATTCCCTCCCCCTCCCATAGCCTGCCTAAATGGCAGGTTCTTTATCTCTTCTCTCTCTCTCTCTCTCTCTCTCTCTCTCTCTCTCTCTTCCTTCTACACATTGTGGGTTACACTACATACACTTGGAAGCCATCATGTGCATTTTTTTTTTGCCTGTAATGCTCAGTTCTATGTTGGTATCAGCCCTTTCGACATTTATTCACACATGTTCCCTTCTCTGTCTTACCTAACCTCTGACTCCCTCACATTTGCGGTAATTTCCACTTTGGTAAGACCACCTGATATATTTATGTCATGCAAATAAATGCAGTCATTCTATGTCTCTCTCTTTCCTTCTGACTAATTTCACTCAACATGATCCTTTCCATGTCCATCCATTTATAGGCAAATTTCATAACTTCATTTTTCCTAACAGCTGCATAGTATTCCGTTGTGTAGATATACCACAGTTTCTTTATCCAGTCATCAGTTCTCGGGCATACTGGTTGTTTCCAGGTTCTGGCTATTGTGAATAGTGCTGCTATGAAAATGAAAGTGCGGATTGTGTTTCTGCTGTGTGTTTTTGGCTTCCCAGGGTATATTCCCAGGAGTGGTATGGCTGGGTCAAAGGGAGCTCAATTTCTTGTCTTTGGAGGAATGTCCATTCTTTGTAGATTTTAACCAAGTCTCTGATCCGTTCGCATTGTGTTTCTTTCAGAAGCACACCAAAGTATTTTCCTCTTCAGCGGAAAAATAGAAAAGTAAGAACCAAAGGGAGCTTGTGTGTGTTGCGGGCAGGAGGTCCGGGGGATTGGTCCCCAGCCTACATGATCACCTAAACATCACCTGGAGTGTCCTTGAGCACCAAGCCAGGGAGGAGCCCCTAGAACCACTGGTTTGTTCCCAAATGCAAAATAAAAAACAGTCCCCCCAAAAAAGAAAAGTTAACAGCTGCTAAATAGAAACCAGTCCTGTCTCAGGCAGGGAAGGGAATTCTCAGCTAATGGAGCCAAAAGAGGGAAACCCCTCGGGAAACCCTGCTTCCTGTGGGCCACTCTGCCCAGCAGTAAGATAAGGCTCTTCTTCTTCAGGCGCTGCAAGATATATTGGGGCTTGTTTGGTGGGAGCCAGAGTTTAAGGGAACAAGGGTTGCTTATCCCCAGGGTTTGCTTCTCTGCTGAGGTGGTTGAGGAAATCGAATACCTTTTCATTCTCAGAGCCACAGGCAGCTTAGTTCCCTGGTGCTCACATATGCCAGGGAAAAACATCAAAGATACAAAATGTGGAAAAGGACTGAGCAATGAATTCCTTAATTCACCCATCTTGATGAGCAGATTTGCAATGTCAGTATTCCTGCCAGCCTTCCTGAACTATTAGAAAGTCAGTCGCAGCCATTCCATACCGTGGAATAGGACTATTATGTCTTATATAGCCTGTATCATGGCATGCTTATACCACCATGACCTACAATAAGCTGCATTCAACTTGGCAGCTCAGTTATGCCACTGTTATTACAACAGGCACACTTTTTTTTTGGTTTTGTTTTCTGTTTTTGGACTTACTCCTGGCCATGCTCAAGGCTTACTCCTGGTTCTGCACTCAGGGATCACTCATGGTGGGATTTGAAGAACCATCTGGTGGTTTTCTGGGTTTTGTTTTGGGAGCTTTGCTTTGGGTCAGACCTGGCCATGCTCAGGGGTTAGTCCTGACTCTGCAATCAGGAATTGCTCCTGGTAGTGCTTGGGGGACCACATGGGATGCTGGGGATTGAACCCAGGTCAGCCACATACAGGGCAAACGCCCTCCCCGCTGTGCTATTGCTTTGGGGTGCCAGGAATTGAACTTAAGTCAGCTGGTGCAAGGCAAACATCCTGCCCACTTTTCTATGTATGTCTTGGGCCCCAGCATGCTTTGATGGAGGAGAGTGTTAGGAAAGAGAGAATTATTCAAAGAGAGATCTGGAGCGGGCTGCTCATTTGGCTTCTCATGGTCAAAGGATGTCTTTGGAATTGTTCTTTACAAGCATATTCAAAAGTTTCATAGTGAGCGTGTTCCTAGCGGTGAAGAAAACTCAAGTAGTATCAGAACTTCTAGGTCTCAGCGGTGTGTGGGCTGGACTAGCCACTTTGGACACTAGGTGGCAGTGTTGGGCTGCATTAAGCCGGATGGAACAAACTGGTGAGAAACTCAAGAATACATGAAACTGGGGCCGGGAGACAGTATAGCAGGTAGGGAATGCGGCCAGGCTGGATCCCAGGCACCCACATGCCGTGCCCCCACGAGTGATCCCCGAACACACAGCAGAAGCCACAAGAAATGCATGTAACCCCCAAACAAACACAAACAAAAATCCAAGAAATTCTCACCATCTTGTGGATTACAATATTCCAATACATACATACATACATACATACATACATACATACATACATACATACATACACTACGCGATATATACGACATACATATGCATGTTACATACATGCATGCATGCATGCATACATACATACACACATACACACATACATTCTTGCATACATGCATGCATGTACATGTATATGTACATCATATATGTACATCATATATGTGCATATATATGTACATACATATTTTTTTTTTAAGGAAAAGAGAAACTTCAGGGTTTGGGGCAAAAAGAAGAATGACCAGACGGATAAATTTTAGAATTATGAGCTGACCTGTAGAGATGGGAAGGAAGGGAGGGCGTGCTGATTTTAAGGGACCTGTTGGGCACAGAGACGTTTTAGGCACTGGGTCCAAAACCAACTCTAGGCTTCCTTGTGAAGTTCTGTCTTGGCAGTTCTTCCATTGACGTCAGATGAGGTCTGCTCTAGCGAAGCCCTAAGATCGAGTCTGGAGAAGGTTTATTTATCTAGATAACTAAATCAGGGCTGGACGGAAACCCCCCCAAAAAAAAAAAAAAACACCCATAACACCCTATGACATTTCAATAGCAGAGCTGGGAAATGTCTTTACAGTTCTCACAGCCTGATCATAGACACGGTTCACTCAGAGTTTGTTTAGGATGGCAGTCTTGGAGGTTCTTAGACTTAGTGGAGACATACTGTATTGCACGGTCCATTCACGACTCTTCCCAAAAAATCTGTATCCCAGCCAGACTGCACCTTTGGTGTTTGCTTTGGGGTCACACCCAGCAATGCTCAAGGGTTTCTCCCTGGCTCTGCACTCAGGAATTACTCCTGGCGGTGCTCGGAGGACCATATGGGATGCCGGGATCGAGCACTACCCGCTGGGCTATCACTCTGGCCCCATGCACCTTTGGTGTTTAGGGCTGCCTTTGCTCTCAGCTTTCCTGCTGCCGAAGGAGAATGTCTGGTGAAACTCCAACTTATTGGAGTTTGCATAGAGTTCTGCAATACAGTGCAGTCCTTCAGTTAGATTTTTATTGTTGAGGCAGGATTTTCGAGTCATAAATACTCAATACAGAGTAGGGTGAATTATGCTGCTCAACTTGATTTTAATCAATGAAAGGTCGGTAGTCTGAATATTTCTCTGTATGCATTACTGTCCACCCCACACATTATGTAAGATATTGCTGCTGGTAGGGCTGGAGCCCAGGTGTTGCACGCGTGGCTCCAGGCTCTGTCCTCATACAACGCTCTGGCCCCCTGAGCACCTTGGCAGGACTAATACCAAGCAGCTCCACACGTGACTAAATAAAATGATGTGATGTTGTGTATTCCTAATCATTCAGGTACTTATCTTTTTTTAATTTTCCTTGTCATTTATTTTTTTATCTCTGATTTTTTTTTTTTTTGGGTCACACCCGGCAAGCTCAGGGGTTTCTCCGGCTCTGCACTCAGGATTACTCCTGGCGTGTTCGGGGACCATAGGAGCCGGGGCGGGGCGGCGGATTGTTTTGAGGCGCTTTGCTTATAGTATTTCTGTCAAGTATATCTCAGTGAAACTCTGAGAAAAGATAATATTATTTCACTTTGAAGTATTTTGGGTTTGCTTAGTTCTAATTACTAGTCATTTCTAATTTAATTTTAGAGTAGTTAGAGTACACACTTGTTTAGCTTAGTTTAGTTTTGTTTGGAGCCACACCCAGTGGTGCTCAGGGACTGCTCCTGGTTCTGCACTCAGGAGTCACTCAACACAGCCTCAGGGGAGCATATGGGATGCCTGGACTCCAACCTGGGTCAGTCACCTGCAAGGTAGGCACCCTCCCCAGTGGGAAATCTTTCCAGCCCAACATTTCTATTTTTCAGTAGGGGAGGAGAGGTGTTGGGGCAACATCTGGAGGTGCTCAGGGCTTGCTCCTGATTCTGGACGCAGAGCTCACTCCTGGTGGGGCTTAGGGACCAAGTGGGGTCAGCAACGTAGCCTTTATGCTCTCTCCTCGGCCCTGTTTTAGAGTTTTGAAAAAATTATCCCAGATTTCTATCTCCAGACTGGTTGGTCTCCTTATTATAGTTCGTCTAGTTCAGTGTTTCTCTGCTTTAGTTTTTCTCATTATTGCCCTCATCATGGCTATGACCTTTTTAGACTTATCTTTAACTGCCCACCTTCCGTGAAATCTTAATGACATGCTCCATATGTTTGCCCAATGTTTCTCTACCTGATACCTGTACACATTAAAGGAGTAAGAGGGTGGGTTGTTTTTTTTTTATTATTTATTTTTTTTGCTTTTTTGGGTCACACCCGGCAATGCTCAGGGGCTACTCCTGGCTCTGCACTCAGGAATCACTCCTGGCGGTGCTCGGGGACCATATGGGATGCCAGGGATTGAACCCAGGCCGGCACAGGCCGGCCACGCAAGGCAAACGCCCTACCCGCTGGACTATCGCCCCGGCCCCAGTAATCCTAACCTGTAATTTTCGGGTTACACCCAGCGATGCTTAGGGGTTACTCCTGGCTCTGCACTCAAGAATTACTCTTGGCGGTGCTGGGGGACCATATGGGATGCCGGGATCATTCCCGGGTCTCTGCATGCAAGACAAATGCCCTACCTTCTGTGCTATCTATCACTCCGGCCCCAGAAGTAAGAGGGTTTATTTTTTATTTTTTTTTATCCTCCAAGAATGTTTTCACCTCTGGACGTGACATCTTCCTGGGAGAATGTGCCCCTATCTGCATGGATTCTGCCTCAGGGCCTTTGTCTCTGCTCAGCCTCCAGCCCAGAGCATCTGCCCTCTGTACAGCTATGTAACCCCTCTCCAGCTCTCCCAGGACCTACAAAACACTTGTATCAGAATCAGTTCTGGGCTACTGGATTTATTCTTATTGTTGTTTTAAGTTTATTTTAATTTGATTTTTGGGCCACTCTTCGGCTGTACTGAGATCACTTCTGATGGTGCTTTTGGTACTGAATTTAAGTTGGCTGTGTGCGAGGCAAGTGCCCCACTATCTCGACTGCCTCTCCAGCCCTGTTTTGGTTTTGGGTGATTTTTTTTGACTCTTTTGGGGGCCAGGGGGTGTTATACTTGGCATTCTCAGGAGTCACTTGAGGAGTTACTCCCAGCGGTGCTCAGGGCACCATATGGGATGCCGGGATAGAACGCAGGTCAGCCACTTGCAAGGCAAACGCCCTCCCTGCTGAACTATCGCCTCCAGCCGCCTCTCCTTGCTTTAATGCTCAGTTGAGTACCAGCTTCTCCCTGGCCCTTCTGGTGGTATGTTGAGTATTGTCAGTTATGTATGGGCTGGAGCAATAGCACAGCGGAGGGGCATCTGCCTTGCACACGGCCAACCCGGTTCGATCCCTGGCATCCCATATGGTCCCCCCGAACTCTGCCAGGAGTAATTCCTGAGTGCAGAGCCAGGAGTAACCCCTGAGCGCCTCTGGGTGTGACCCAAAAAGCAAAAAAAAAAAAAAAAAAGTATGTGAGTGTGTGTGGCGGGAGGTGCTGTGGTACCCAAAGGCGTACCTGGCTGTGCTTCGGATCATGCGGTGTTGGGGAACAACCCAGAGCTCCGCATGCATCCAGCCCTTCAGTTCATCTCCATGTCTCAACCTCCATGTCT
This sequence comes from Cryptotis parvus, assembly GCA_021461705.1. Lineage (NCBI taxonomy): Eukaryota > Metazoa > Chordata > Mammalia > Eulipotyphla > Soricidae > Cryptotis > Cryptotis parvus. The sequence goes on along the minus strand of JAJIBD010007010.1, from coordinate 20,955 downwards.
CAACTGGTCTCAACCTCTTAGAATTAATTGTTGAAAACTAAACCCTCTGTTGCCCTTAGCCCTAGATTTCTCCAAACCAGTCTGGATCTTCTTGGACATTCACTATTACAACTTTATATTAGCTCCTGGGAATGCGTAGGTTTCCTCTGAAACTGTATACATTTTTTTTCCAGTTGAAGACCAAGGGGCTTCTGAATTAAATGTGTGGATACCAGCACAGGACAGAAAGCCATTTAGTCCTCAGGCTGATTAATGCCGCTTAAGTATGCTTTGGGTAGATTCAATCAGCCTCAGGCTCCTGGAAGTGAAGAATATAGTTTTTTGCTGGTTTTCATTGCATTAGATCATGTTGTTTTAACCCAAGGGCTTCAGGAAGTGCATAGTAAATTGGAACATTCAATCAAATTTTTGTAAAAGTATGCTTAAGCTGAGTTATAGTCAGTCATGCCACAAGTGCTGAAGTTCGAGCTGACATTCCAACCTGAGCTCATGATGTCATTAGTGAGGGGCCTTAGCAGCGGGTAGAGCCCAGAGGGTGTCAGACTCCCCCACCCGAGTTATGGCTTTTGTTAGAGCCCGAGGGTATCAGACTTCTCTTGGCATGTTGTGACGTTGTTACTTTAGGAGAATATAAACCTTATGATAACCTAGATCTTGTGTGTCACTCATTTTCTCGTGTGCAAAGGTCAGTTCTGGGCCTGACCGCCAGATACCATGTGCTCTGCTGCAGAGACCCTTGTGTGGAGGGCGTCATCTGTGAGGGGCCCATGAGATGGTGCAGGGTTAAGGTGCTGGCCTTGCACACGGCTGACCCAGCTTGGTCCCTGGCACTGCGCATAATCCCTGAGCGCAGCCAGGAGTGATTTCCCTGAGCTCAGAGTCAGAGGAAGCCCTGAAAACCACTGAACGTGGCCTAAATGTCCATAGTTAGAAAACTGACTGGAAGGTCAGAGAACTTAACCCTCAGTTCCAAGCCACGTTGGTCAGCATCCGCTTCCCCCAGTCTAGAGCCCACTGTCAGCATCTCTAAGGGGGCTGAAGAACCTTTTACTGGGTGAACTCTCTGGATCAGTGGAGAAGCTTTTAATGTCTCTTGCTGGAATCAGTGCTTCCTCATCCAGCCTGCGTGGTAGGGTCGCTGCAAGGTCATCCGTCTATCTTCAAGTAGAAATATTAGGCTGTTGAGTGATTGCTTTCCAAAATCCCTTTACCCTAGTAAAGGGGCCCCAATTCCTCCATCTATCCTAGAAGTTCAGCAGAAAAACGTTGCAAGGCGGTGCTTCCTGGAGGGATGATGGGGGAGTGAGCCTGATGTAAGGAATAGTCGTTGGCTCCAGGCTCTCTCAGCCGTCATGTCTCTTACCCATGTGCAGCCCTCTGCACTTGCTGTTGTGGGAGGAGGAGACACACTTGGCGGTGTCAGGGTCACTCCTGGTGGGGTGGGGGGACCATATGGCTGCCAGGGGTCGAACCCAGGTTTACTGCACGCAAGGCAAGACCCTACCCTATACTATTGCTCCAGCCCTGGATTTTATATGTTTTGATGTGTGAGGGTGTGCGCGCGTGTGCAGGCGTGTGTGTGCAAAGAGTATGCGCGTGTGTGTGTGTGTGTGTGTGTGTGTGTGTGTGTGTGTGTGTGTGTGTGTAGGGCTATTCTGTACTGGGCTCAGGAGTGACCCCTCGTGGAGCTCAGTGGATCATATGTGGTGTGAGAGATTGGACTGAGGCCATTGACATTCCAGGCAAGCTGGAATGTGTTCTCTTCCAACCCTGTAGGTACTACTAAGGGCATTAAAGAGAAGACACCAAGAAAGTCATCAAAGATTTTATTTTCTTTTGTTTTATTTATGTATTTACTTGTCGTTTGGGCCACACCTGGCAGTGCTCAGGCATTGCTCCTGGTCCTGCACTCAGGAATTGCTCCTGGTGGTGCTGGCGGGACCTTAGACGATGCTAAGAATCTAACCCGGCTAGGCGGCGTGCAAGGAGGCGAACGCCCTCCCCGCTGCTCTGTTGCTCTGGCCCTGATCCCCTTGTCTTAACGCACGACTTAGTTCAGAGAGTGGCTGGACCGTGCACACAGAGGACCCGAGATTCAGCTGCCGGGCTAGGCAGCCCGCGCGGAGCAGGAGCCGGCTTAACTCGCTAGTGAGTTTCTGTGCTTTGATCCCGACCCCAGCAGAGTCCCGTGTTCAGGTCCCGTGGAGGGAACGCGTCCCAGCGCCGGGGCACAGGGCACACACGCTCCCACGCTTAGCTGCTGGGGTGGGGGCTGCACTCACCCTCCTTTGGTGTAACTCTGCGGATGAGCAAAGGAAGGGGTCTTTGTTTCCAGATTCCGAGGTTCTTGGCTCTTTGAAGTGGAAATCTGTCCGAAAGGTTGGTGGATGTGGAGAAACAGTGCGTACATTGAGGATCTGAGGCTGGGGCAATGCCCTGTGGGATCCTGTTCAGCTCACACGTTTCCATTCCCAAACACTGAAGCCCCAGGAGTATGCCAGGGTGGCCCAGAATATGCCCTTGTCGCTGGGAGGATCCCGGCTTGCAGGCGAGTGACCCGGGCAAGGGTGTTCTCCCAGGAACAATGGGCGCTGTTGTGAGCCACCGCAAACCTGGACCTGTTGCCGCCACTTTCTCCCAGACCTCCGCACAGAGAGGAAATTGTTCATTATTGTCTGAAGCCTTAGAAGGATTCTGGGAACAGGGTTCCCAGTTTTTTTTTTTTTTTTTTTTTTTTTTTTGCTGAGGTTAACCCATCACGTTGAGACACGGTCATTAAAATATCGAGTCTAAAATTGTCCCCCAAAGGACTCCTTGGTTCAGCGGAGCGCTGCTCCGGATGACCACTAGAGGGCGAGAGAGACAAGCGCGAGGACCGTCCCTCAGGCCCGAGGGGTCCGCCAGGGCCGCAGGAACCCTGCAGCGGCCAAGACCAGGGACATTTTATACTCTGGAAAATAAAAGTGGCCCTAGATGCAAGTTTCAGTATTGGCATAGGAAGAAAAGGTGCCCTGATTTGGGGGAGATTTAACTTTTCTCAGGAGAATGAACGCTTGTTTAAATTACTAAAATGGTTTGTAAACCTCTGGGCCCAAATCTTAAAACATTTTTTAAATAAAAAAAAAATTTAAGAATGCACTAGAAGAACTGGAGAGAAAGGACAACGTGGTAAGGTGCTTGCTTTGCACGTGTCTGACGCAGGTTCAACCCCCTGCATACAGTTCCCGGACCACCACCTCCCAGGATCCCAAACCCAGAAATAAGCACTGAACACAGCTGAGTGCGGAGCAAAAATAAACATAAAAACAGCGGCCTGGTCCCAGGACTTCTGCTCTTGTTCCAGGCCCGTGAGGCAGACAGGACATTTGGGAAAGATTGCCGATTGCCGGGAGGAGACAGTCTTCTTCAGGAAAGAAAGTGACACGGAGGGGGTCCAAGACAGCGCAGCGAGTAGGGTGCTTGCCTTGCTCAGGCAGACCTGGATTCAGTTCCCAGAGCACTGCCAGGAATCATCCCTGAGTGCAGAGCAGAGCCGGAGCAAGCCCTCAGCACCCTCAGGTATGGCCCAAAAAACTGAAAAGAAAGAAAAGGAGAAGGAGAAGGGAAAAGCTGGCTGGGTGAGTCTGAAATCATGTGCTAGCAAAGCCAGGAAAGCGGAGGGTAAACGGCTGACTTCAGCTCACTCCCTTCTTCCTCCTCTCTCCTCTGTCTGCCCTCACATGATACCAACTGATGAAGGAGGAAGATTGCCAGGGTCTTTCAGAATGGATCCAGATAAGGCTGAAAAGAAAGAGAAATCTCTTCAGCTGTCTCCTCAGTGAAGGTGGACATAAGGAACTGCGTAAGCGCCTGTCAGGAGAGAACGGAAGAGAGAGCTATTGGTGACGTGGTGACACAGGCTTGGGAGAACACAGGTTTAAAATAGTTTTGAGGGGGCCGGAGTGATAGCCCAGTGGGTAGGGGCGTTGCCTTGCACGCGGCCTGCCTGTGTTGGCCCGAGTTCGATTCCCGGCATCCCATATGGTCCCCAAGGCACCGCCAGGAGTAATCCTGAGTGCAGAGCCAGGAGTAACCCCTGAGCATTGCCAGGCGTGACCCAAAAAAGCAAAAATAAAAATAAAATAAAATAAAATAAAATAGTTTTGAGCAGCTGGAGCGAGAGCAACAGAGATGAGCACGTACTTTCCAGGAGTGAGGCCCAGAGTTTGACCCCCCCAGCACTGCTGGGCCTGAGCCCCACAACCCGTCAGGGCTGTCTCCCAAGACCAAGCATCACTGACAAAGCTACCGTATGAAATGGAAAATGGAGCAGGGCTTGAGCAGTAGTGCAGCGGGCAAGGGTGCTTGCCTTGTTGTGCTCAGCCAACCCAGGTTGCTCCCTGGTGTCCCACATGGTCCCCCCGAGCACTATCAGGAGTAATTCATGAGTGCGGAGCCAGGAGGAAGCCCTGAGCATAGCTGAGTGTAGTCCACCACCCCTCTAACAACAACAAGAACAACAATAATAATAATAATAAAAGAGAGAAAGTAAAAGCAGGAAAAAACAGAAGAACGAAAGCAAGCAAGAACCTTGACATTTTTCTCCTTGGTTTTGTTGGGCTGAAACCCTGACTTTACATGTCGAAACCGGGTTTAATCCTAGGAGTCACAGGGTTCCCCAAACACCCATGGGAGCAGCCTCTGGTAACACCGAATGTGGCCCACACAAGAGCAAACTGTAGAACCCGAGAAACAGAAGCTCCGCCGCTGAGCCTGTGGGTGAACCATCCTTGGCTCACGCCTAACTCCTTCCAACGCCCGGTCCTGTGAGGGGGAGGAAGGACCACAGCCAGGCCAGGCCCAGACTGCTCGCATTAAATGGTCCTCCTCAAACCAGGGCGAACCAGGCTTTTGTTCGCCCTTTCCTTCAGCAAACATCCGTGCTCTGGGACCAGCGCGCGGCCGTCTGAGTGGATCAGCGCTGGGCCCTTACAAGACTCCCAGCACCAGCACTGTGCTAGGCCTGAAAATTACACAGCACTGTCCCCTATAATAGCAGAGGAAGTGACAATGAGCAGCCGTGGCTGTAATGATAGCGTCTCAGGGTTGAAAGAGGAGGGATCCAGGCAGGGAGAGATTAGGCTGAGAGCGGCAGAGGAATGAGCCCAGCAGGCGCACCTGGGCCTCGGAGCTGCCCTTCCCAGCGTCCCGCTTCCCAGTCCCTTTTGTCTTTCCATCTTGCATGTCTTAAACCGCTCCAGGGCACCCATCCCTCCCCTCGACAAGAGACTATGAGGAGGTTTGCCACCGTCCCGGGCACCCCTTTCCCGGGTTTCTTTCCCCTTCCCTCCTTTTCTCAACTTGAGTTTCTGCCGTGTTGGACTCTGACGCTTCCAAAACTCCGCTTCCGTCTTGACTGCCTGAAGAACCTCAAGGCACGGCCCGAGGGTTAGGACAAGGATGTGAGGCACTTGCTTTGCACAGAGCCAAGGGGTTCCATCCCAGGCATCCCTGATCGTCCCCCGCGCCCACTGGAGCGATTCCCAAGTGCTGAGCCTCCGGCGCCCTTTTGCTGTGTATTTGGGAGGCCAGGGGACCCTAGTTTAGGGGCAATCCGGTCTGTCCACTACCTCTTCCTGTATTTCCCAAGGATTTATAAGGATGCATGGTATTTGCAGTCAGAATGTTATTACTATGTATACATATAAATTATCAATACAATAAGTACACACTCCCAAGTGTGTCCCAGGAGGGATCCGCTCAGAAAGGCAAATTTACCGACCCTAACCAAGTGAGTGATTCAGGAATCTGGCCTGCGTGGGGAGTTAAACCCACACCCCTTGCCCATGGCACCCGCCAGGTCCCCTGGCACCTTGCTCCCCCTGGGCGTGAAGCCCCTCCCTGTACTTTGCCGGCTACAATTGAGGTCCTGTGAGTTCAGCGGTAAAGGGGTTATGGCGGGGCGAAAACAGGGACCCCGGGAGCAAATCGTCCTCATGGGAGGAGTGTTTGCGCCGCCTCTGGTTTCGCGTGGGGACCCCGACAGCGTCTGGACCAAAGGGACCCCGGGAGGAGGCAGCTGGGCGCGGCCGAATCAGCCGGGTGGGCCGGGGCGGGGCCGGGGAGCTGCCTGGCGCCTCGGCACCGTTTACCTTCAATTACGGTAATTGGTGCCTCGCTCGCGCCCCCGCCATCCCCTACCCCACCCAGGGCTCGCGGGTGCTCGGTCCTCTTCTCGGTCGCGCTTGGCTCCGAGCCGTCCACCTCGGCCCATCTCCCCGCTAAGGATGGGGCTGGGGACGTCTTCCGGTCCTCGGCCACTCTCCCAAAGATGCTGACCCGCCTTGGCGAGTGCAAAAGGGCTGCTGCTACTGCTTTGCCTACTTTCAGTGGAAACTGAGGGGACCTACACGATACTTCAGAAATATATACATATTATATATGCTTTGAGAATAAATATATGTATTCTCTAAATATACATATTTATTCTCAAAGTAAAATATATAAATGCAATACATATTAATATAATATAATATATATATACATATCCAGAAAGTTTCGAAAAGTTAAGTCTGAATATACAGATGATATATATTATGTATTGAAAGTTAACTCTGACTATATATGCAAAATATATATTTGCAAAATATTGGATATATGCACAATGCATATTTTGTATATACATAAATATACAAAATATATATTCAGAGTTAACTTTCTCAAAGTTTTCTGGATATGTTCCTGTGGAAGATTACCCCTCAGCTAACAATGAAGTTCTCCCTGGATTTTCATTACCCCACTCTTTTTTTTTTGCTTTTTTGGGTCACACCCAGCGATGCTCAGGAATTACTCCTGGCACTGCCTGGGGGACCATATGGGATGCTGGGGATTGAACCCTGGCCGGCCACATGCAAGGCAAAGGCCCTACCCGCTGGACTATCTCTTCGGCCTTCCGCCCCCACTCTTTTTTTTTCTCTTTGCGTCACACCAAGTGACACACAGGGGTTACTCCTGGCAGTGCTGGGGGAACCAGAGGAGAGACCCCGGATTGAACTCTGTTGGCTGGGTGCAAGGCAAACGCCCTCCCCCGCTGTGCTAGAGCTCTGGGCCTCATCATTCCCCTACTCTCCTGTGATTTGGGCAGCCTCAGAGAAACATGAAGATTGGTCTCGGCAGACATTAGCCCTGACAAACATAGAGAAAATCCGTTCTTCTTTTTCCTGAGTTGTCTACATTCAACAAGCCAGAACTCACCTATTTCCAGAAAAACCTCAGGCCTTTGCAGGATGTCTTAAAGAACTGGGATTGGGGTTGGGGGTCAGGGAGCGTGGTCAGTGCCTCCCTGGCCCAGCCACAGCCCCCTGTGTCACTCACTCACTCACTCACTCACTCACTCACTCACTCACTCACTCACTCCCACTCACTCCTCCTCACCTCACTCACTCTCTCACTCACTCACTCACTCACTCACTCACTCACTCACTCACTCTCTCTCCTCACTCACTCACTCCACTCACTCTCACCTCACTCTCTCACTCACTCACTCACTCACTCTCTCACCTCACCTCACTCACTCACTCACTCCACTCACACTCTCACTCACTCACTCACTCACTCTCACTCACTCACTCTCTCACTCACCTCACTTCACTCACTCACTCACTCCCTCCACTCACTCACTCCACTCACTCACTCACCCTCACTCACTCACTCTCTCACCTCACCTCACTCACCTCACTCACTCACCACCTCACTCACTCACTCACTCACTCACTCACTCCCACCTCACTCACTCACTCACTCACTCACCACTCACTCCTCCACTCTTCTACAAGCTCTTGCTACAAGCAGGCAGGAGAAGGTGCTGGAGACCCGCTGCTCTGGAGCAAGAGGCTCTCATAGTCCAAAGAGCCAACCTTTCCACAATGCGGGTCTTATATATCCAGTTTGGAGTTTGTTGGGAAGTGTTCTCCTGTGGCGGCAATTGAGGAACTTCAGAATTCCTTGGAAAAGGCCACTGAATGGGAGATGGTCATTCCACTACTGTTATGGAGTAGAAGAATCTTGGATTTCCCAAAAGACCAAAGACATGAATTATGGCTCCTATGAGCAGCTAAATTTCTTGCCTAATGAGGAGTTAGCCAACCAATTTGTCTAGGCTGATTCTTGGACGATCACCAGTTCTGCGAGCTAACCTTTGTTGGCACAGCTCAGGCTGTGTTTAGGAGATAGCATCACCCTGGTCAGGCTGGATTGGCTGCGTTATCATCTGAGCTTCAAATCTTCAGCTCCAGGGAGAAGAAAATCCGGAAACTACCTCAGAAGTCCCGAAGCATAAGTATACTGAGGTGGTTAAAAAACAGACAATTCTAGTTGGATAGTTCATATAATGTCTAGGAAATTATACTCCTGAATTGGAAGTAAAGAATTGTTTTAGTGATTTAAGATTTAATGATACTTTTTTCTTAACAGTGTACTGATATTTGTTTTCATTTGTTTTTCGTCTTGATAACACCCAGAGTTATAAATTATCCTTTATAAAGAATACTTTTGCCATTAAAAAAGTTAAGTTTGATTTTTCATACTTAAAAAACAAAAACAAAACAGACAACTCAAACCAGCCTTCCTGCCTTCCTGCCTTCCTGCCTCACACAGTGATGCTCAGGGCTTACTCCTGGCTTACCCAGGGATCCTGTAGTGCCTGGGAATGAACCTGGGTCAGCTATATGCAAGGCAAGTGCCCTACCCACTGTACTATTGTTTTGGCTTCTAGAATCTTGGTTTCTAGGAATAGTTGTTGAACAGGTTGTGAGATTTCCTTCCAGTTTCTCTTGTTTCTCTTCCAGTTTCCAGTTTCTCTTCCAGGTTGTGAGATTTACTTCCAGTTTCTCTTGCGACAGTCTCAGTAGTCAGGCCGTTGACCACCTTCGTCCTCATTTAGGTGTGTGTTTTATTTTGAGGTGCTGGGGATCAAACCCAGGGTCTGATGCATACAAGATACGGGCTTTACACTGAGCCACATGCGCAGTCTGCTTTGCCCTTATTGTATGGTAGAGGATGCTAGAAAGTAACTGGTTTGCTCAGAAGAACGCCCCAGCTCATGGAAATGGGCTACAAGGACAGTCTTCTCTTATCCAGTGCCTCCCCAGCTATCCAACTCTCTTTTCCATTCCAACACACTCAGTCCCATTAATTCCTTAAAAACTAAAATTTATCCAGGTCTATACCATGAAAGACACCAAAGGGGATAGAGAGAACGGGGATGTTTTTCCCTGATCTTAAAGTGTCTCTGTTCTCCTTAAGGAGCCAGATAGAAGAGAGAAGCAGGAGACAACACGGCTTCCTTAGCCATCTCTCTGTGTCCTCTGTGCCTTCCTGAGAGCACCTCAGTGGTATGGGGTGAGGCAGAGTGGACTCAGGAAGCACTTGGTTATAAAGTTGATGTGGGGCGGGAGCCATAGCACAGCGGGTAGGGCGTTTGCCTTGCCCAGGTTCGATCCCCAGCATCCCATATGGTCCCCCCAAGCTCCGCCAGGAGTAATTCCTGAGTGCAGAGCCAGGAGTAACCCCTGAGCATTGCCGGGTGTGACCCAAAAAGAAAAAGGGTAATTTTTTTCTTTTTAATTTTGGGTCTCACTTGGAGAAAATCAAGGATTACTCCTGGCTCTGTACTCAGGAATGAGGTCCTGGTGGTGCTCAGGGGACCAAATGGGATGCCAAGGATTGAACCTGGGTTGGTTGTGTGCAAGGCAAGCGCTCTGCTAGCTGGACTATATTTCTGGTCCCTGATTTTCTTTTTTTAATCTGAACTTCCAAAGGACATGAGTTTATACTTTTACCCTCCTTATCAGCCTGCAAGCAGAAAAGTAATAGATGAGTTATGTATGAAATGCAAGTAAAATTCTGTAGAGAAGCATTTTTCCTTAAGAGTTTAAATTGAATTAAAACTGTTGCCTGTTCCCTCAACTATCGATATGGCCCCGTAATTGACATATTATCCCTAAACTAATTTTGATTTTCTACATTGATTGAGACACTCCATTCACTTAGTTGAGAAGGCTGTGCCTACTCCCCCACCATTAAAGAACAGATTTGTTTCTCTTGAACCTAATTTCTAGCCATTTAAATGGTCTGTCCATTAAACTATAGTAAAAACAAAAGAGCTTACATCATTGTTTGAAGAATGAAAGGATCAGAAATTTGTATTCTGATCTGTTTTTGTTGGTGGTTTGTTTGGGGGCCCACCCTGAGGGTACTTTAGGGTTTATTCTGACTCTGTTTGGGGCCTTCTCCTGGAAGCACTCAGGGGCCATGAAATCCAGAGATCACAGTCCCCCTCAGGCTGACCCTGGGCCTGGCCCATTGAGCTATTCCTCCAGCCTCTCAACTGTGGTTGCAATAGAAAATGTCTACATTGTGGAAGGCTAAAAGGAATACAGAGAGATTGGGAATGTAGCACAGGGGTAGATAGAGCATCTGCCTTAAGCAGTGAGGCCCTGGGTTTGATCCCTGACCCAGGGAAAGAAAAACTTGAGTAAAGAAAATACAAGTACCATAGTTTTAGTTACTTTGGTTGAGTACGGAAGAAACAATTGAAAAGGGGAACTCATTAAGGTCTCTGTGCTAACTTTCAAGGGACTGAAACTTAATTTGAATGTCCCTGTCGTTCTCTCTGTGTGTCTGACTCTGCCTCTCTCTGTCTCTCTGCCTCTGTCTCTCTCTGTGTCCATCTGTGTCTGTCTCTGTCTCTCTGTCAGTGTTTGTCTCTCTGTCTCCATCTCTCTGTCTGTCTGTCTGTCTCTGTCTCTCTGTGTCAGTGTGTCTTTCTCTGTCTCTGTCTCTCTTTGTGTCTGTCTCTCTGTGTCTGTCTCTGTCTATCTCTGTCTCTGTCTCCATCTCTCTCTGTCTCCGTCTCTCTGTGTCAGTGTTTGTCTCTCTCTGTCTCCATCTCTCTGTGTCTGTCTCTGTCTGTATCTGTCTCTCTGTCTGTCTTTGTCTCTCTCTGTGTCTGTCTCTCTCTGTGTCTGTTTCTGTCTGTGTCTCTGTCTCTCTGTCTGTTTCTGTCTGTCTCTGTCTCTCTCTGTGTCTGTCTCTGTCTGTCTCTGTCTGTGTCAGTGTCTGTCTTTCTCTGTCTCTGTCTCTCTTTGTGTCTGTCTTTCTCTGTGTCTGTCTCTGTCTCCATCTCTCTGTCTGTCTCTGTCTCTCTCTGTGTCTGTCTCTGTCTGCCTATCTCTGTATCTATCTCAGTCTCTGTCTATCTGTCTCTGTCTCTGTGTCTGTCTGTTTCTGTCTCTCTCTGTCTCTGTCTCTCTCGGTGTCAGTGTCTGTCTGTCCTTCTCTGGGGCGGGGACTGCACACCCAGCAGAGCTGAGGGGAATGCATGCAATGCTCGGACGGATGTAGCGTCTCCTCATGCTAGACCAGACCTCTCATTCCTCTTCCCTTTTTTTTTTTTTGCAGGCGTATGAGCTATGGTTGTTGTGTCCCCTACAATCTCTGGAGACTGGTCTCTGCCCAAAGAGCTGGGAATGTTTTCTGAAGTGGGCAGAGAAGACACTGGGAAAGTGTCTTTAACAGAACTCGCCCCCTACACACACACACACACACACAGCATCACTGGGAAACGTCGTTATTTTCCAAGGCTGTCTGCCCATTCCTGGCTTCACATGTTTTACTCTTGGAACAAAGAATAGCTTGTAGTCCCATCTTCCTTCCCGGCTCCCCACTCACATCGCCCAAAGGCCCCTCCCCCCCCCCAATCAATGGATTTCCTCTGGGCTTGCAATGATCTGCTTTCAATCCTCATGATTCCTGGGGACTCAGCTCCATGTCTCTACTTCTAGATCTTCTGGAAGTTTCCTTCTGGGGCTGTTTTTCTCTTCTTTCCCTCCACATTCTTACTTTGTGTGCGTAAACCTCTGCCTTAGTCCAACTGCACTGTGACTTTAGTTTTCCAAAGTCGTTTTCATCCCGGACACTGAGCCTGACTTACCTGGACAGTTACAAAATAGTGAAGCAGCTCTGAAAGTTTTCTCTTAGCTAATGATCTACTCTCTAGTTAATCATCAGGGCAGCATTACACAAAAAGTATTGTCTGTGAGGAGTCCTTACAATTGTTAACTTGTCAAAGCATTAGTTGCCAGGAAGTTCTAATCAGACTCTTCCCTTGCCAGGTTGGGCCCTCCCCTAAGAGAGGAGCCGCTGTTTATAAGGTGCCCAGAGCAGTTTAATTTCCTCTTAAACTTCTGCACACCCCATCTCCATTTTAGATGCAGCCTTGATCAGAGCATCTGTTTGTGAAACTATTTTTCTCTGCACATAAACACATTATTTTACAAAGGCAATTTTATTAGCTACATCCTGTAGCTCAGCAGACTTCCAACAACTTTAAATTACTAGGTTCACCTTGATATTTTCAGTCTTCCAGACATATATTTTTCTTAGTTTTAAAGATCACTTCTACACCCTCAGTTTGACTTTATATCTACTACCTTAGCATTACATGTGTTAAAAATATTATTTTTTCTGTTCCCCTTAGATATTTTATCAGGTAGGGAACTGTTAGTTAATCCTAAAAGGAAATTTTGCAAACGGTTGCCTTTCCTTAATCTTGGAATGTGGGTGGAGGGGTAACAGAGCGTGGCCCCAGATAAGAGTTTTAAGCTGAATTTCTCTTTACAAACAAACAAACAGGAGCAAATCCTCCAGAACCGCTTTTTAGGTACTTCGCCCCCTAACTCCCTCCACCCCCGCAGCCCCGCAAGTCCTAATAAATGAATTAGCATCTTAGGGCGATCACTGCAAAGCTGATATTGATCAGGGTCAGCCAGTGTGTTTGCCTGCGATTGTTTGGGGGTGCTTAATTGAGTGTCAGTCTCGGCCAGTGTCGTCTCGCTGGCGCCGGGTGCTTTTGGATTTGCTAATTTTCGTTAAGTGTCTCTAGCCAGCTACGCGTCCCTTGTCTACCCAGGAGAACCAAGCGGCTCCAACTGATCAACAGTCTGTCTGTCTGCGCTTTATTGATCACAGGGCGGGCGGCTGCAGGCGCAGGAGCCGAGCGGGAGGGTGGAGGTGGGGTGGGGCAGGGGGAGAGAAAAAGCTGAGAGCCGACCCCAGCGCCCGGCACCCCCCTTTAGAGCCCTCTCCTGGACTCCCCCACTCTCGGCTACACGCTAGGCTGCATCTGGGCTAGAGGCGCCCTCCGGGAACGGTCATTCGTGCTCAAGGTCGCCTTCACTTGTTCCTGGAGAAACAAAAGAAGACTCGGGAGGGCGGGGGCTGGGGGGGGGTTTGTGGAGCTGCTCCGTGGTAAAGTTGTGAGGGGCATGGGAGTTAGTGCCAGAGACTGACGCACAGGCTGGGCACCCCAGCGGGTCCCGAAGGTCACTGACTCTTGGGCGTCCGCGAGAGGGAGCGCTGGAGACGGCACCAGCCGCGCCTGCAGCTCTAGACGCTGGCGCCGCTTGCAGCCGCGGGGCAAGTCCCTCCTAGCCGCCGTCTGGGCCCGCCCTATGGCTACGGAGATGATTGACGGGGCGCGAGCGGCCAATCGGACGGCGCCGACGGGGTCCGGGCGGGCGGCGCCGGGCCGGCTGCCGGCGCGGGGCGCTATTTACGGCGCGGCGCGGGGCCGGCCGAGGCGGGCGCAGGCGGGAGCTCGCGGCGGCCTCTCGGCGCACGCTGCGCTCGGGGCAGCCTTAGCGGAGTCTCTGACCGAGACGGAGCGGAGGGGGAGCCCAGGAACGTGCGGCGGCAGACTCGGATCTCTCTCTCCTCGCTCTTTCCGCTCTCCCCGCAGCTCTCCGGGCACGTCGGTGCGCGCCCTGCTGCCCCGCTCCATGCTGCGGCAGCGGCCCGGCCCCTCCGCCGCGCTGCTGACGGCGCCCACCGCTGCGGGCAGCACCCATGCACCCGGCGCCCCGGGAGTCGTAGGCTGCAGCGGCGCCGCGGCTCCGGGTGCCGGCGGGGGCGCGGCGGCCGCGGGGGGGCGTCAATGGATCGCCATTCCAGCTACATCTTCATCTGGCTGCAGCTCGAACTGTGCGCCATGGCTGTGCTCCTCACCAAAGGTGGGTGCCGGCCGGGGTGTCGGGGGCCCAGGGAGCCGGCAGCCGAGGCTTTGTTCCCGGCGGGCCAGGTTTCCTCCCGCGCTGGAGCCCGCAGGTCGCGACAAGTTGCTCGGTTTCAGAAGTCGCGGCTGTGTGGCTCGCCGGCCGCCCCTTCGGGTGGCCCGGGGCGGTGAGCGGGAGTCCGAGCTGCGGGCAAGGAGTTGTCCCCGTGGCTTTATTATTATTATCATTATTATCATTATCATCATTATTATTATTATTATTTGCATGGAGTCTTGAGAACTTTTGAACGTGGGCAGCGAGAGCGGTTCGGCAGCACCGCAAGCCCCAGCTTCCAACTGGACCGTGCCCGGGAGGGTGTGCGTGTGCGTGTGTGTCCGTGTCCGACCCCGCCGAGGGAAGTAAGTCCGTCTGGCCAGGCATCTGCCTCTGCCCGGGCTCGTGTCCTTGTAGGTCTGCGCGTGTGTCCGTGCGAGCCAGCGAGACCGCGGTGCACAGCTCAAAAGCCCCCGAGTGTGGGTCGTGTCTGTTGCAGTAGGATGCTGGGGAGATTCAGTTCTGTGCTGGGTCCCCAAGCCCCACTCACCTCGTTTTACTAACGCTGCTTAAGGGGATGGGGGCTTTGTGGGGCGGGGGGGTAGAAAGCAAATGGCAGCTGGCAGATTCTCCCCTTTCCCCCTGCGGGCGTTCAGGTTGTAGGTTGAAAGAGCGCCAGTGCCTGTAGATTTCAAGGTTCCCTCACCTCCCCCTCCTTGAACTCTGCCTACTGTTCTCTGAACAGATTTTTTTTTAAAAGTAGGAAGCATTATTTAGCTTCTGCACCCCCCACTTTTCTCTAATTGCCATGTAGCAGGCATGAGGTTAAAGGAAAAGCTAGCCCAGCAAGGATGATGTGCTACAGTATTTATTTATTTTGGAAGGAAGGGTGTAATTAACCCTAAATAACAGCCCTTGCAGCCTGCAGAGGGGAGCCTCCTGGTCCTATCAAAGGCCGGCAGAGCAGGGAGGGACTGGGGCTGACTTGAAGTCACAGATACCGAAACTATGTGCTTGATAATGATATAATTAGGGGATCAGAGATTTCTGACTGCTGTGGACTTCAAAAGCTTTAAAAGAAGCCAGGAGACTCTCCTGTAGCCATCTTGACTAAAGCAGACATTTTTGTTTAATCACTACGTACAGTTACTAAAAGGGGGGGAAACAGACGCGCATTGTTCCCTGTTTCAGAATACCAGTCCCCTTTCTGGCCTTTGCACGCCACGGGAAGAAACTTTATGAAACGACAGAAATATAGTTTTAATACACTCATACAAAAGTCCATTCTCTTGGCGAAAATGTGGCCCCAATTAAAAAAAAGTTGTTAGAACTTTCCTAGTTACCTGTCAAAGTTTTATTAGACTGTTTTGGGTCATTGAAAATATAGTATTTTAAATAGGCTCTCATAAATATTTAATCGTCGTTTGACTTGTTTTTAGTTTTTCTTTTTTTCCTGTACTTAGGTTAAAGGCTGTTAGGCTCAAAATGAACTTTTTAATCTCTTTGATTCTACCCTAAATATGGAGATGGAATTTGTCAGGTTAGGGATTTGTGGTCATAAGATGTGCTTTATGCAAAATATAAAGCCAGCTGGAAGGAGGAGAGAAGGTTCTTTGCAAAGCCAGTTTCTGACTTGACAGTTTTCTAAGTGGGGGTAGGGTGGGAGGGGGCCAGATTTTAGGAGCAAGACCGCCTGCTTTGGATAGTTGCACTGGGGTTGCCAAAGGTCTGGCTTGAGTTGGCTGATTTTCTTTTAAGAACTGAAGCGTTAGCAGACTCAGGTGAAAACCGAGCATACCGTACGGTGGCCTGGAATTTGGACACATAATTAAATGAGACACCTTACTCAGGCATTCAAAGAGGAGGAGGAAGAGAGTTCTAAAGCAGCAATCCTCCGGTGTTCAATTTCAGAGCAGAGGTTTTAGCAGTCCACAGAACTTTAGATCCGGCAGCTGGGAAGAGGTGCGTGCCCTAAGTTCAGTGGGTCGAAGCTTTAGGTCTGGCATGCCACAGTGACGCTGCTGAGCTGGTAGCAGAATAGTGATAACCCAGATCCAGAGTAATTCAACTAGAAATTGATGTTTCAAAGCCTCTGATCTTGTATCTTGCAGCAAAAGTTAACATCGACTTGTAACTCACAAAATAAGTTTTATAAAGGAAACATTTAATCACTTCCTGTAGAAAGATTTGAGGTTTCCTTCAGGATTTTTCATTCAACCAGCAGAGGATTTTCAGTTTCAATGTTTTCGCTTTTAGATTCCATGTTGAGTTACTTGTATAAAACTACAGAGTGGGGGACAGGGGTAAGGGGGGCCGGAGTTAGTCTTGCAACTCTGTGGCCCCCCCTTCTCCCACCCCCTGGTTTTATGACTTTCCATTTGGGCTGAAAGAAATTGACTTTGGCAAGCAAACCACTAATTGTAAACTGCCTAGTTCCTGTTTTACAATATACTGACTAAAAGCTCCTCTGCATGAAAAGATCTTTATAGGCAAAGTTTGCCTTTTCTAGAGAGATTGCAAATAGCTGCCCAGTTTCATAGTTTTAAAACCTCCTGACCGGAGCAATTTCTAGATTGTTGTGTTTCTAGTTAATAACTTTATAAGGTGTTAGCTAAAGCTCTTAAATCTTGGCACAGCCCTTTGAGGTAGTAAACAATTCAGTAGTGCCGAATAGATATTTATGCTGACAAAATCAAAAGCCTAGCGTTTTTACAAGACACAAACAACGGCGTCCAACTCCCTTATAGTCGAGATGATCATGATTGTTAATTTCCTCCAAAAGCCCAGAGTACTGGTGCTTTATTTAATTATTTATTATTTATTTTCGTTTTTTGGCTGACTCTGCAGAAGCCAAAGAGAAGTGTGCTTCTCTGCTACTGGGATTAAAATCTTCAGTTCTGTTGAACTGGTTGAAACTTCAGCCCTGGCTTGCCTTGCAGGGATTTCCCTGGTCCGCCTGGTTTGGCTGCTGTTAAGCACTCGGCCGAGCCTTCCAGAAGTTGGTGCCTTTGAACTTGAGTTATTTAGTGATCTCTCCCTAGAGAGGCTCACACTCACCTTGGGGAGCAGATGTTGACCGTGCCCTTGTTGTTTCTAGGGGAAATCAGATGCTACTGTGACGCTGCCCACTGCGTGGCTACGGGCTACATGTGTAAGTCGGAGCTCAGCGCCTGCTTCTCAAGGCTTCTCGATCCTCACAACACAAATTCCCCGCTCACCCATGGCTGCCTAGGACTCCCTAGCAAGCACTGCAGACATCTGCCAAGCCAAAGAGGCACAAAACCACTCTGGCCCCACCATGCCCACACTGGACTGCTGTCATGAAGACATGTGCAATTACAGAGGGCTGCAGGATGTGCTCTCTCCTCCCAAGGGGGACCCCTCAGGTAGGTGGAAGCCCTTTTGAACCCCTGGCTTGCCTGTTCTATAGGCCTGTGACAGCCACGGCTTCGTATGTCTGCTATTGATTTTGTTGCTAATGTGATTAGGGACAGCGGCAGGAGACGCAAGGCTGGATGCAAAAGATGCGTCTCTCTGGAGGAGCTTTTATGTCTGCCCAAGCATTAGATGCCTGTCTCCATAATAGGTTTTGCCTGTTTTTTCAACATTTTGAAGCCATTAAAAGACCATTACTACTTGGTTCTGACAGCCTGTAAACAAATGCTGTTGTTGGAAGAGTCTTTGAATTGTTTGGCAACGTTTATTTTCTAAATACTTTTGATTGACCTGTCAGCCGCTTTTTAATGGGCTGCTGGGTGTGAAATGGGTAGATCCGTGTGGCTCTGGAGCGGAGGGGTCGCACTCAGGGTTTACTCATAATGTTTGTACTCCGGTAGGACAAGGCAACCGGTACCAGCATGACGGTAGCAGAAACCTCATCACCAAAGTGCAGGGAGCTGACGTCTTCCAAAGAGCTGTGGTTCCGGGCAGCGGTCATCGCGGTGCCCATTGCCGGAGGGCTGATCTTAGTCTTGCTTATCATGTTAGCCTTGAGGATGCTTGGAGTGAGAATAAGAGACTGCAGGACCAGCGGCAGCAGATGCTATCCCGGTTGCACTACAGCTTTCATGGACACCATTCCAAAAAGGGGCAGGTTGCAAAGTTGGACTTGGAGTGCATGGTGCCCGTGAGCGGGCATGAGAACTGTTGTCTGACCTGTGATAAAATGAGACAAGCAGACCTCAGCAACGAGAAGATCCTCTCGCTGGTTCACTGGGGCATGTACAGTGGGCATGGGAAGCTGGAATTCGTATGACAGAGTCTGACCTAGAGTGAAATCTCTTAGACGCTTTGGAGACCTTTGAGTTCTGCTGGACAGGAGGCGCACTTTATCTGAAGCAAAACAAGCTACGACGGAATCATCTTTGGAGAGACAGAATGACCTCTGCAAACGGAATCTGGGATATTTCTCCTGAAGGATTATTTGCACAGACTTAAATACAGTCATGTATTATTTGCTTTAAAACGATTAAAAAGCGAAGAGAAGACTCTGTACACACTATTACCAGGGTTTTTTTGCATCAGAGGGAGCTGAAGTGGAGTGCCCGAATAAACTAAAACTGTGCTCTATGCAAGCTCCTACATCTTGATTTATTGTAAAGATTTAAAAATACACATATATATATTTTTTTGTCTAAAATTTAGCAATGTCTTGTCCTAAATTAAAAATGAAGTGGGATGTGTAAAGAACTACATGTTAATTATACAAATGAAGCAGTGTTGTTGTTCTTGGTTGGTTCTTGACTCTAGAATTTGTCTTGATTTTTTTTTTCCTTTTTTTCCAAACAAGACCAAATTTTTGTTTATTCTTGGACCGCATCTGTGTAATTTTCTTAGTATGGAAGATTTCCCAATGTGTATTGCCCAATGATTAGTATCTTACACATACCTTTTATTGGGATAATTCTGGGTTGATTTTTTTTCTTTTATCTAAGAAATCATTTAGGTTTATACTGTCCAATATGATTGATCAATTTTCAGAATTTCCTTAAAAAGGTAATCTTTATTAATCCACTTGCTCTGAAATGCTTTTTGAAACTATCTACCTCTAACCAAAAAAGAAAAGCAGGCTCGTTTTTTGAAGTGAGTCCGTACTTTTCTGGCTGATAATTCATTTACTCTCAAACCAGATGAAATACTTCGGACCCAAAGCGAGCCACATTTATTGTGTGATTCTCCTACTTTTCAAATCTCAACACAGTATTAAGTTTTATTGTGCTTAAGAAAGTCCAGAAAGGGGTTGGAGTGATAGGCCAGCTGGTAGGGCATTTACTTTGCCCTTGGCTGACTTGGTTTTGTCTCCTGAGCCCTGCCAGGAGTGATCCCTGAGTGCAGAGCCTGGAGTAACCCCCTGAGCATGGCCCGGTGCAGCCCCAAACACACACACACAAATGTTTCAGAAAGTTTTCAACAGTCAACCTTGTATACCAATTGGGATTGAAATAACAGTGCTCTTCTTGGTTCCCCTAATCGAATGATGCTCAGCTTTAGCATAACAAATGAAAGACTGGCTTTAGTCTGAATCCAAGAACGTAACAGCATTTCCATGCTTTGTGACTTCTTTTGCCTGTTAACTTTTACCCAGCCTGAATTTAAACTCAGGCCACACTTGTGGACTTCCCTCTCAAATGGGTCTTTGTTATCTTAAGTGTGAGGATAATTTGCCTTGTAGGGTTTTTGCCCTGTCTTGATTCTTTGTATATTTGAAACTTTCACTTAAAAATTAACTAATAGCCTAAACATTTGAGTAAAGGGTTTTCTTAAATGAATGTTAAAGGATCATTTTCATGCTTTCTGAGAAATATAAATGGGATCCCTTAAGACAGACTTATTGGCTGAGTGGATGGAAGACTTTGAGTTGTAATCACTCATCTAAAAATGAGTAAGTAGTACCTTGATTATTTAAAGAGTTAATAGACCACAGCCCCAGACAAATTAGGCTATGGAATAAATAGAATTTTAATAAATGAACAGCATTTGTAGTGTACAGTTCTTGCATGCCTGAGTTCACTTATAAAAGGTATTAAGTTTGGGTGTCAACTTTTGAGGTAGCTAAAACAAAATGGGGTGCAGGCGGAGTGATAGTCCAGTGGGTAGGTCTTTTGCCTTGCACACAGCTGACCCAGGTTTGATTCCTGGCATTCCATATGGTCCCCAAAGTAATGTCAGGGGCAATTCCTGAGTGCAGAGCCTGGAATAATCCCAGAGCATCACTGGGTGTGACCCAAAAAAGAAAAAAAAAATTGGGGGTGAATCTACTTATTTGAACTTGCCTATAGAGAAAGACTTTGATCAAATTGTAGCTGATGAATTTTCTCCTTTCCCCTTTCTAGCTCTTATGTACATTTGTATCATTTTGCGGTTTGAAAATTGTAAGACAAATCTTCAAATATCCAACCTTTTTATATCCTCTATATCATTCTCATTTTTTGGCCTTGCTTTTATTTTCTAGGAACTTCATTTCTTCCAAGCACCTGCTGACTAAGAACTCAGCAAGTTGTTGGGAAGCAAGCAAGCAGTAGAGTATAAAGCCAGATCCTTTAAGACAGATAGGTTCTACCCAGCAGCAAAATCTGTCTAGCGTAATGCTGCCATCTCAAGAACATACTGGGAGTCACACGCAGTTTCCACTTGTTTCTGTGATTGTAAATCTGTCTCTAGCTGTCTGCTAAAAAGTTCATGGGAGTTCATACCTCTCTGTTGGGTGTACAGAGAGTTGGCACCAGATCTTGCTCTCCGGGGCACTAGATTTTCTGGGGCTGGGTTCTTGTCAGCTAACAGACAGGCCCTATTTCGTTTAACACAATTTTCCCCTTTGCTATCCCTCATCCACAGCACATTTGCACACTCCCTTGCTACTGCCTTAAAGTCC